>LSSK01001629.1:0-12794 GCA_001969505.1 Zancudomyces culisetae
ATATCCAATTACCGAATAACTACATATTAATTATAAGCTATAAAACGCCAAATGAATTTCAACCAATTACATCTACTATCAATTGGCTAACTGTTAGATACCAATATTAAACACAATAATAATGGTATTAACAAACTATCACACAGTTAGAGCTATGAATAGAACGTAGTTCTATAATTTATTTTTAATTAATTTTATTTCTATTTTAGTTTAATTAAATTAGTAAGTTGAATTTCCATTTTAGTAAAGTTACATAAATTGATTTAGGTAATCATGAAATTAATTTATTACCAATTCGATTTTTAGTAACTGTTTTTATTTTACATAAACCAAAACAACACAATGTTGAACTAAACCCCAACATTGAAAATCATGAAACTAATCAAGGGTCAAACTCCTTGAATGTTTATCGAAGTAAGAAAATATTTTTTCTTCGATAAACAAGGTCTTGCGACCTTGGTTTTTTTCATGAAATTTTTGCTGACGAAAAAGTATATAAACCCAACGAATTTCGTTGTGGAAATCGTTAGTGAAAAATATTCTCTTTAGTTTAATAAAGTTATTATTTTTCTTAAATCAAGTTCATTAAATAAAAAATATCTAGTTCTAACAGTTAGTTTTTGAAAGCTATTAATTATTTGTTTATGAAAACACACAGTAATAATAAAATATAACTAATATAACTTTATTTGTAATTAACGAGATTGTTAAACTTAGTTGTTCATCAAAGAAAAATGTATACCCTTTTATACAACTAAGTTTATAATAAAACGTAATATAAAACTAAAACTAATATTATGATAAATATTTATAAATAATAAACTTATTTCATTAATATACATAATATTAATGATGACACATTTAATATTGATCATTGTATCAATATTAATGTTTTAAACTTATTATTAAATTTAATTAAATAATATAAACTAATAATTAATTAATATTAATGATACACATTTAATATCATTTATTATTAGTTAATACCATATTGTATTAAATATACAATATTGTTATGCTACATGTGTATTCATACCACTAACAACGAAGCTATCTAAAACAATAGCAATATATTTATTGAATAAGAAAACCCAGTAATCTAAGAAATTACCTAGAATAGATCAAACAACTTGAAAACAAAGATATTCCTAATTACTACATCATGGATCACTCGATATTGTTACTTTAATTTATCATTTCGAAACAAAACATTGTCAATACTATTCTTATATAGACCAACTCTCAATAACTAACTGATGCCACAAATACCATTTGTGAATCCAAATATTTTATGTATAATAAAACTGTAATTAAATAAATTATTGGTATCGCAATGGGATCCAATGCAGCTGTCCAATGTGCTATATGATACCTTCAACATATAGATAATATTTTATAAATATATTGCCTTCATAAATACAGATATATTAACGATATATTCTTGATAACTATTTTAAACAACGAGCTGCTTATAATTGAGACTATGGGTTTGTTATTTTTAACATGTATTTATTAGAATATGTATGTATTTAGAAAAATATATTATTAGATGAGTTAATAAATTTATATTTTTCTCTGATGTATCCCAACGGAATTTCGAAGGGTTATTATAATTTTTTTTACGAATATATTACTATGATGAAAAACTAAAAGACAATATATTTTAGCAATAAAAATTTGCTTATGTATAATCTAATTAGATTATGTATCTACTTATCGTAAAACTTATCATTTTCATTTGTTGATTTTAACTTTATTTAGTTTATCAATTTATCATTGATTTAGTATATAAATTTTAACAGTGATTTTGTATATCAATTTACCATTGATTTTATTTATGATTTTGGCATAGATTTTATTGTCGTGAAATCAGTAACTTTTTTATGTATATTTACTAACTTAACTATATGGCTATATGATTACCTTACTTAACATTAACTAACTACTTTACTGAACTCCCTATTCCCCCTGTGCGTCTTTAAGCACTTATATATATTTAAAAATGTATTGAGCTAATTATGCTCGTCTCCGTGTTTCATGTTTCTGAATGTGAACGGTTGATCACGATATCATCTCCTTCCTCAATTCAGAGGTCCTCTACTCTGTTTCTAAATTTGTTCCATGGTCTCCTTATTGTTTTTTCGTTTCTTATATTCGCTCGTTTTAATCTGTCGTGATGTACTAAATATTCGAATATTTCACAATTAGGTGAGCGCAGTTTATAGGTGTTATATGGTGTTTTTTCAATAATTTGGAATGGACCAGCAAAATACGGTTCATGTTTTTTTTTGTTAAATTTTTTCATTTTTCAGCAAAATTTTTTTGGTTTTTATGGCACTTTTCCTGACTCTATTTAGTTCACAAATACTGTTAATTTCATTATCCCAAGCCTTATTCAAATTATTTCTTGTCTTTATCAACGATGGATCATTGTCTCTTGGTATTTTTTGGTTTTTGTCCGAAAACTAAGTAATATGGAGATATGCCAGTCGATCGATTAGTGCGAATACGTGCGGCCCATGTGGCTTGAGGTAGGAATATATCCCAATTAGTTTTTGTATTGTTAACCATTTTTGCTATAGCTGTCGAGATGATTCCATTCACTCGCTCGGTTTTTCCATTCATTTGTGGATGGTAAGCGCTAGTGAGTTTGTGATTTACTTCTAGTATTCTTAAATATGTTCTTAATGTTTCTGCTGTAAACTGTTTACCTCTATCACTAATAATTTCTTTTGGGCAACCAAACGTTAACGTAATATTTTCGTCTATAAATTTAGCAGTTGTCTCTGTGGTTGCATCGATCGTAGCTTGTGTTATGACCCACCCTGTTAGGTAGTCTACCGTAACTAGAATCCACTTGTTTACTCTCTTTGTTTTCGGTAGGAGGCCGATAAAATCTATCCCCCATCTGGAAAAAGCTTCGTCTGCTGGTTTCAATGGGTGTAGTGGTGCTGATGCTCCTTTGCCTTTAGCTGATAATTGGCAAGCCTCGCACTTTGCTAATTCCGCTGTTATCGTTTGTCGCATATTCGGCCACCAGCTACGGAGCCTCATCAGGTTGTACACGTTGTTTATTCCTAGGATGTGCTGCACTTACATGGTAAGTGTATATTAAATCTTCTCTTTGATTTATATGTATATACGGTAAATATTGGTTATTTACCTTCCTATATAAAAAGTTATTAATGTATTCTAATTTGCTTATTTCTTTATTGAATAGGTGTCTAATATTCTCTGGTTTTTCGTTATAGCCATCCTTTATACAATCTATAACTAGTTCAGGCCATTCCATTGTTTCCATACTGTTAATAAACTTTTTTCTTGATAACGCATCCGCTCCCATATTTTCCTTTCCTTTGATATGTTTGATCTCCGGGTTTAGATATTGCCATTCTTCTAGCCACCTAGCGATCCTTCCTGTGGTTCATTTTTTTTAAAAATCGATGTCAGCGTCTTATGGTCGGTATGTACTGTTACTCCGTTAATAAGGTAATGTTTCCATGTTTTAAATGCATGAATAATTGCTAACATTTCTCTTTCATTTACTGAATAATTTTGTTCCGCTTTATTTAACACTAGATTCGAATGCGATGGGGACTCGACCTACTTCCTGATCTTGTAACAGAACCCCTCCTATTGCTACTCCGCTGGCATCCGTTTCGATAACGAACTTTTTATCCCTTCAGGTGGATACAATCTGTCTGCATTAGTTATTGCTTCCTTTATTTGACTATATGATTTTGTTCCTTCCACTGTCCAGGTAACCTTTTCATTAATTTTTTTATAACCATGACTTAGATTGTACAGAGGTTTCGCCATTTTGCGAATCCTGCAAGAAATTTCCTGTAATAATTGCTTAGTCTTAAATATCCCAATAGTTGTCGAATATTATTCGATTTTTCCCATTATATTATTTCTTCGGCATTTTCTTTGCATGGACTAATACTACCGTTATTAATTAGATGACCTAAAAATATAATTCTTTTTACTCCAAAACTACATATTTTTAGATATAAAATTGACTTGTGTTCAGACAGTTTATTTAGTACTACATTTAGTTGTATTTCATGTTCTTCCATTGTCTTGAATAAATCAAAATGTCATCTAAATATACCAACACAAATTCATTCAAGATTCTCTTAAAATATTGTTCATCAGTCTCTGGAAAGTGCTCGGTGCATTGCACAATCTGAACGGCATTGCTAGTTATTGTAAGATACCATTATTATACACAATAATTGTTAGGAATTGTTTTAAATTAAATTAAATAAATTCATGTTTATTATAATTCTCCATGACCAAATCAAGTAGGTTACAAAATGAAATTGTAACCATATACAAATTACTATAATGTAACTAAGTACAAATTAATTAAATGTAAATAAGTACAAATTATTAAATTAATCTAACCAAGTCAAGTAAAAAATGAATTTCGCGATGAAATTTGTTATAAATATATTCACAGACCATTTTAGGAAATAAGAAACCTAGAAGAATTCCAAAACTAATAATTCAAAGAATCGTCAGAATAACATGAATGACGCAATCATTGACACACTAAACTCGCGGTAGTTAATCACATCAGTTACTCATAAGTTAAATAGTCAAATTTATAGTTTGATAGCAACTTTACTTAAGAAAATTTTATATGGAAAAATCTCTGGAGTAAAAGTATAAAAACCCTTTCGAAATCCATCGAAAGAGAACTTCAGAGAAAAATATCTTATTCTATAATGAATATCATATTTTTCTAAATCTATAATAGTAATAAATAAATAATCTTAAAATATTCAAGTCTTAACAATAATGATGTTATTAACTAATTAACACACAGTTAATTTATAAAAGTTATTAATAATTATACTAATTTAAACACACAGTAATAATATAATATTAGTTAATAATATCTTTATTATTGTTAAACGAGATTGACAAACTTAAATGTTCATGAAAGGGATTAGTATCACCTTTTATACAATTAGTTTTTATAAACTTTAATATAAACTAAAAATATTAATATAACATATTATTAAACAAATAAACAAATATCATTTATATACACAATTTAATGATGATACATTAAATATTGATCATGTGTATCAATATTAATGAATTTAACTATTAAATATATAATAATTAAATAATTAACTTAAAATTTTATAATATTAATTAATTAATATTGTATTAAATATACAAGATTATTATGATACATGTGTATATATAACATAAACAGAGCCACAAACAACGTTGGCGTTATCAGCACCAAGGGGGAAGTGGATAAATCCAAACAGATGTACAGTTAAAAAAATTCTTGTTCTAAAACCCCAATAAAAGAATTTAAAATACGGACAAAATCGAACCCACATTGCTACCACCTAAATGGGAAGGTGAGGAAAGTACCGGCATTGAACAATGGACAAGAAGGTTTTCGATGGATATAGATATTATGGGAGTATATGAGAAGAAAGCCATTAAGTTTTTAGGGATATGGTTACAAGGAAGAGCTAATGACTGGATGTTATATGAAATGAAAGAAGAAATGGCAAGAGAAAGGAAACTAACGGAATGGTTAACGCTTCTTATTAAAGAAGTCAAGAGTTGGATAAACCCCAGCTGGCAGCATAGAGGGACTGGCAAGAATGTAGTAAGAGATCTCAGAAGACATTGGCGAGTTCACTGACGGTTTATGAGATATGCAGATACCATCCCTGAAGAAATGAATACAGAAATGCAGGTGAGAAAAATATTCATAAACTGTTTAGCTGCTTGGGATGAGGCTATTCTGTGGAAAATAGCCGAAAATTTGATAGTATAAAGCTGAAGGAGCTAGTGGATAAAGTAATCAACCTGAGTAAGGTGAGACAGATCTGGAAAAATCATGGTGCCGAAGAAACACTGAGTACTAGGAAAGCCAGTTTGAAAGTATGTCAGAAGGTCCAGAAACTGAATTATTACAACAAAAATTAGAGGATTTAACTGAGACGGTGAAAACCTTACTAATTCAAAGTAAGAAGGAAAGACCCAAAGTCACTTGTTTCAATTGTGGCAGAATTGGACACAAGGCGAGATTTTGCACAAGTCAACCCAGTACTCACCCAACATCGGTAAAAAATAACTCAGAGGAGGCCAAATAATACACGGATAATTGACTACCCGTTCATAAGGAAAACTCAATGTAGCGATATCCGCTGCCGCTACCGCCGACACATTAGAACCACACTACCTTAACACTGAGGATTATCCACACAAGTCACCACAGTCTCAGCCATCAGAAAATCTAATAGACAGAACTATCAAACCAGTGCGTTCTTTGAAGTTAAAGGTAAAGAATAAGACCAAAAAGAAGGTAAAGAAGAAGCCGGCGAAATAGTGCGTTTTATTCAACAAACTTATAGATGCACCAGTCCCTGTATCATGACGTGAGTATTTTGACTCACATCCGAAAAAAAGAAGGCCTGTCGATAACTCTTTCAGATAATACATTCGGAAGAGAACAAAGAAGAAGCTATGTTAGTAGATACAACAACTAGTGAAAGAGCTAATACAGACCCTTGCTATTTATGAACTAGGATAGTAAATAGGAATGTACCACTATTTGTAGATTCAGGAGCATCATATTCACTCATGAGAACATCACTGGTATAAGAGTTAAAATTAAAGAAAACAAAATTATAAAACCCAATTTTACTAACACAAGTAGTTGGAACTAGCTTAGAAGTCACAGTGACCGCAAATGCCAGAATAAATTTGGACGACGACGTCAAAGTCAAAGTCAGATTCTTAATAACACAAATGTGCGCCGTGCCTGCGATTCTGGGCCTAAAAACTTGCAAGGATCTCAGAGCTACATTGAACTACAAAGACAATACTATCGACATCATAATCGACAGGGATAGATACCGTTTTCAGCTTATGAGCTAAGAAGACTTAAACCATATAGGAATGTCCGATGAGGAGTATTCAGATGTCCAAAGTGATATCGAAGATACTTGTGAAACTTCTGCATCCGAGGCGGAACACGAGATAGTGAATAAACCTATGTTTTATTCATTAATGAGTGCAGATTTGACTGAATCAGGGTTTCCAGAAGAAGTTAACAAAACCAAGGAGCAGCGATTCGATCTTCACCAGATATTGCCCCAGAGATTGTAGAAGTTGTAAATTCATTTACAGACATTATTGAAAATAAAGTAGGAAAAACCACAATATCAAACGCAGAGATTGACATCAAAATAGAACAAAGGAAAGGGCCAGTAGCAACGAGATTACGATGATATTTGGAGTACAAACGAAACGAAATAGGCAGACAAATACGGGAAATGAAAGAAATGGATGTAATAAAAGATTCGTTTTCAAACTGGGTATCGGCAATTGTGTTTGCGAAAAAGACAGACAGAACGGCAAGATTCTGCGTCGACTATCGAAGGGTAAACGAGATAACTGTAAAAGACCGTTTTCCAATTGCTCGTATCGACGAATGCTTAAATTCGCTTACGAGAGGTAAAGTATTTTCTACTCTTGACCTTAACTCAGGATATTGGCAGTGTAAGCTCGCCAAAAATGCAGGTTCAATGACGGCATTTATTAGCCCATGGGAAATATTCGAGTTTTGTGTATTTCCTTTTGGCTTATCGAACGCCCCAGCACATTTTAGCAGGATTATGGAAAGAATTTTATCGTCAATTATGTTTCAATATTTAGTAGTGTACTTGGACGATAATTCAGTGTTTCAAATAACTTGGACGAACATTTGGATCATTTAAAACTAGTATTAGAAACTCTGAGTGAAAATACCGTCTCTCTGAATTTTCATAGTGCAAATTTGGAACAGACTCTTTTAAATATTTAGGGCACATAATACTCCTATAGGTATCAAACTATACGCGGAAAAAATAGATTGATTGGATATAAAGACTAACCCAAAGAACATCAAACAGGTACAATTGATTCTAGGCTTAATTAACTATTTTGGTTAATTTATAGATAATTACACTACAATAATTAAGCCAGTACAAGATTTGATAAAGCATGGGAAAAGATACAACTGGAAGAAAGATTGCACAACCGCAGTAGAGAAAGTAAAATATGTCTTGTCAACAAACGCAGTACGCGCGCGACCGGACCAAGAAAGGGAGTTTATACTTTCGACAGATGCATCGTCGATAGCGGTTGGTGCCGTTCTATAACAAGAGTTCAGCTGGAATAAGAGACTAGTGGCATACTATTATAGAAGACATACCGATGCAGCAAGCCGATATTCAGCGTACGAGCGAGAAGTTTACGCAATCATATTAAGCTTAAAACATTTTTGTCATTTCCTGATTCCAAAACCATACGTAATATATACCTCTAATTCAGCAGCAAAATATGTTCTAACTCGAAAGGAACCTTCGACTAGAGTGGCTAAGTGGTTAAGTTCGTTATCGGAATATAATTTTATTTACACCATAGAAAAGGAAAGGATAACAATGTAGCTGACTATTTAAGTAGACAAATGTTCGTTTTAATAAGGATTAAGGTTGCAGACTTTGCAAATACGTAAAGAAGGCTATAGTGGATATGTTGATTTCTTTTAAAATTATTTATACTGAACAATATGTCGCGTCTTTAATTAAAAATTTTACTATCTTAAATTACATACAAATAGGAAAACTAAAATAAGATTTATAGAGGTAAAAAAAAGTAAAGAAAATGCTTTTAAGATAATTCGACGCTGCATGACAAGTTAGGATACTTATCCGCCGCACCGATATATGAGTGGATACGAGAACGATTCTGGTTCCCCGAGATGTTCAAAACCCTGAGAGCGTTTATATATTCATGTCACCAATGTCAAACTTACATTTTGAAGAAACCCAACTTTGTATTTAATGGAAGGATGGCCACTTCGGGAATATTCGATCAGTGGGACTTGGATCACCTTGGACCTTTTCCAATACCGAAAAGTGGGAATCGATATATCTTTGTAGGAGTCGAGAGGCTAAGTCGACTCCCCGTAGCTTTTCCTACCCCGGATACGACAGGAATGATGACTAGCCATAACATCAAGAATATAATATCCATGTTTGGAGTACCGTCTGTGTTGCGAGTAGATTTTGCTACGAGTTTTCAAAATGAAAAAGTTAATCGTTTATGGATACTTATAACATTAGTCTTAATTTTAACGTACCGTATCAACCGGAGTGGATGGGACTTGTAGAACGAATGAATAGTAGAATCCGTTACGGGCTTGCAAAAATTTGTGATGGTAACTATGATACCTGGGAAGATTATTTACTTGAGATTCTATTGGGGATCCGTAGCTCACGAAATCGTTCGACAGGAAAAACGCCCGATGAATTATTATACGGTATACCACTAAAGACAATAGGAAGAGAAATATTCCCAACGTCGAACGAAGTTCGAGTATTAGAGCTGAGTGGAGTCAGAGTAGAAAGGTTGGAGACGGTTAATACTGCAGTGCCGTCGAAGAATTGTACTACTTATGATGTTGGAGATCTAGTACTTATATTGAACGGAAGAATTAGAAAAAAGCAACCACACAACAAATAGTTACCTCGATATACTGGTCACGGGAGAATAAAATCTGTTTTAGCACATTACTTATACTCTGTGGAAAATGAAGCAGGGAAAGAAGGAGTATACCATGCAATAAGAATTTTGAAATACGAACTGAAAAATTCAGATTTAACTTCAAGAGACATTCGGGAGGGGAGAGTGGATATAATTTTATAATCCAGCTTTGCCCCTGTTTCATCTACATTTTTATTTTTTTTAAAGTTAGTTTAACATTATGTGTTATAGCCAATAATATTACTTCTTAATACCCATAATTAATCTTCATATTTTATCTTATATTTAATCATTTCGTTTATGCTTCGTTGTAATTCTCTAAGAATTACAACTTGTTTATTCAATAAATCTCGTTCTGTGACATTATGATTAGGTATTGATGGAAGTTTTTGTACGAGGCGACTGGAGTTTTAGGAAGTAATTACTTATATTTATTATTATATTATTATTATTAGATTATAGATATACAATTAATATCGAAACAATAATATATTGGGGTTAACTGAAACAGCGAAGATAATAATATATTTATTAAATTAAAGATATTAAAACTAACACCCTTAAACAGAGCCACAAACAACTGTTGTTACAAGTCTGTTTTTTAGCTCACAAACCGCTGATTCTTGCTCGTCTCCCCAGTTCCATGTACTGTCTTTTTTTAGCAGTAATGTAAGTGGTCTTGCTATAACTGAGTAGTTTTTTACATAATTTTTATAATAACCTACATATCCAGAAATGATTGAAGTTCCTTCACATTGGTTGGCTGCTTTAGTTTCACAATAGTTTTTAGCTTACTTTTGTTGGTGCCTATTCCCTCACTAGATACTGTTTGGCCCAGGTAATCCAATTTATCAAATCCTAATTACATTTGTCACTGTGTAATTGTATTTTATTTATCTTTAATAGTTTAAATCATTCTTATAAATGTTTTAATGTTCTGCAACTATTTAAATGGAATATATATCTTTCATAAAAACCATAGCCGTTTTCCAGAGAACAGGGGCTGAACAGTTTCCATGGTACGCTAGAAAGTAGGAGGACTATTTGTTAGGCCGAATGACATAACATTTAATTGGTAACTTCCGCAACCAGGGATAGCAAATGCGGTTTTGTTTTTGTCTTCAGTCCTTATTCTAATCTGTCAATTACATGTAAGGGGTACGTATCTATTCTAGATATTTGATTAATATTTCTATAACCAACTCATACCCTCAACTTATCATTCTTTTTATAAACAAATCAATAAGGAAATACCATTCTAATACACAAGGCGATATAATACCCACTTTTAAATTTCTGTTATCTCCAATCTAACATTCAATAGCATCCTATGCGAAATGCGACACTGCATTTATTTTATTGACTTCTCTTCAATTAAATCGATCATGTGCTCGGCCACGTCAGTACTAGTTAGCTGGGTAATGTCGTTTACAAATATGTCTTAAAACTATTCAAGTACCTCGTTAAATATTGGATTTTCAGACACCCCTAATAAGATAATTAATCCTTTCACAAGGTAAATTTCTGCTTCATGTTCGTATAGTGACTTGATACTAGTTGTTAAAATTTTTGTAGAAACTTCTGCTTGTTCTTTAAGTAACCGCATCTCCTGAGCTTTCATGTTCAGAATAATCTGATGTCAGAGCATCCAGTCAGTCCATAAGATGCGAGTGTCATCATTTCTGTCCATAACTACAAGGTCAATAGGGAATTCTATTGTTGAGATTTTGAGCGGAATTACGTAAACTTTTCCTAATGTGGGATGCTTTTTCCCATCCGCCGTCACTACCATTTTGACTGGTTTGCTCCTGGACCAGTAATCCCAATTCTACCAGCAAACTAACAGTTATAACCGATCACGCTGCACCGGTATCGATAACAGACCACAAATGTCTATTAAAGATTTAGGTTAGTACCTTACAGTTTGTTTCCTTCTTTTCCGGTATTTTTATTATATTAACTTCACGAATATCATCTATATTTAGTAGTGTAAGTAATTCTTTTGTTTGCTTTGGAAAATCCACTAGTAACTGCAATAATATATATTAGGGTACATTTTTTCTAATTCTTCAACTAAAGAAAAGTTTTTGGTTTTTAAAGTTTCGACTTGGTTGGATGTCTGTTATAACAGTTTGGGATTTGTGACGCTGTTGGGGTATTTTAAGCTCGACGTACTTCGGTTTCGTTTTCATCTAACCTTGGCCTACCTACTCGCATATTTGAATTTCTTTCTGAGACATAGGTGTCATAACCATAAAATATAATTAAATTCTAGACCGTTGTGTCTATTTATATTTATTGGTAAGTTTAAATTACGAATTTTAATTAATAAATTCGTAATAATCATTTCTTGATTTTCTAAGAACATTCTAGAAATTTTATATTACTTAATGATTTTAATAATAAGTTCTTGTCTAGAACATTTTGATTAGTAATCAAGCGATAGAAGCATTAATTTTTATTCAAGTTTCTAACTTTTTTATAAGTATAAAAACCCTAGTTTTTTCCTTAAAATTTCTATTCCTTATCTGACAACAATTGTCTTATATAAATAAATAAAATAGTACTAAGCTAAATATTCCTAAACCATTTTTGTCAATAGGCTATCTTCCGCTTTTCAAGTGCAATAATTTCCATAGATTAATAATCCTTCAGCTACAATGTCAAGCAGATTAATTTGATAATTCTTTACAGTTGAGCAGTCCGGCTGCTGTTGAGTCGCCTTAATTTGGGGCAGTCTGTCATGAACTGATTCTAGAATGTTCGAAAACGTTCTAGAATCATCTGATTTTATTCCGCAGTAATGTTTAGAATGTTCCCCAACATTCTAGAACATTACCGAAAATTCACATTATTTCTTAATTTTTCTTACGTAATAATTTTCACTTGTTTAATTTTATTAGCATTCGAGTTTGATTTTTGTTTGATTACTAATCCAATTTGATTAGTAATCAAACACGTTTTTTTTAGCTTGCATATTTAGCTATTCCGCAGTTTTCTAGTGATTTTGTTCAAAAACCAAGGCTGGAAAAAAGTATAAAAAGGGTACAATTTACCTGTCTTTGATTCAGTATCTAGTATCTTGTATAAATTCATACAATAAACTTTAATAATAATAAATATAACTTTCCAGACTCCAGATCTTGACACTATACTAGATCAAAATATTATATATATTATTTTCTGAAACCAGCCTAAGTATTTAAACCATGGAACCGTTT
>LSSK01000316.1:0-50942 GCA_001969505.1 Zancudomyces culisetae
TTTAAATCTAGTAGTACCTTGTCAAGTCAATACAAGCCACCAATTTCTAGGTATACATGGCGCTCCTACAAACATGGAATTTTGTGTATATGAGATTCATACATGAAAAGAGCCAAAATACAGTTAACGATAGGCTAAAATCACATATTTCTGATATATATTCTTGCCTTTGGCTCTACTTATCTCCTTTTCCATTTGCAGTACATCTTTTGCATCTTTTTTGTTTTCAAGCAGGACGAGAAAGAAGAAAATAAGCCACTAGGTAAAAGGTGTGGCCAGTTCAATCTTGCCGACATTAGTGGATATTGCTTACAACTATATCCCGAGTCACTCTTTGTTCAGCGCTTCTACCACCAGTTTTTTCACTAGGCTTTGGACAATTGCAAATGCAGATATGTGGTATGGTGCGATGTGCATAATTTCCGTTCTGTTTTATTGTCATGTGTTTCGGCGCTTTTTTTTATCGCATTCGGATTCGACAGTTGACAGTTAATTCTAAAGCTTTTATTTAGCTTTCATTTCTTTTTTTTTTTGGTATCCGTTTTATTAACCTATTTGATTGGATAAAACTATACTTCACAAATTGTAGTGTCCTAAATCACCTATTGTAAGACGAATCTTTGTTTTAATGACTTTATTTGCTCTTGCATTTTCCAAAAGCGAAAAATTTTCCTTTGGCCAAAATTGATCCGACCTGCTTGCATTTATCACCCCCCATTCCACCCATCAAACCAAAATAAGCACACAAAAGGGGAAAACAAATAAGTATTTGTGATAGTTGATAGGTCCGACACACAAGCTAGTCGTGTATAAGGGAGTGGGGGGAACTGTACCTCTTGCTTTTCCTGTTTACTTTGCTTCTCTCCACTCCTTGATCGCATTTGGTGATGTGAAAATAGCCCTTAAAAAGCTGGAAATATCAGATGTTAGTTTTTACTTATTTTGGCTTTGTTTGCGTGTAAAGCAGCAATAGTCATTCTTGAAGATACATATACACATAAAACAGTTAACGTCATAAGCGTTTATATTGGATATTCAGGAAACGCCAGCTTAAACCCTTTGCCAACAAAAAAAAGAAAGATGAAAAAAGCTTGGTGACCCATTTATTTGCCGCGCAAATGCAATTTGCTTGGTAAACTGGTTTTGCTTTTAATATTGTTTTCCCAGTTTTTAATAAGCCATTAGTATTTTGCTGCACGCTACTCCATTTGATGCCGTCTATTGTACAATATAGTTATCCAAAAACTACATCCAAGTATGCTTACAAAAGCCTTAACAGTAGAAAAATGTTGGAGAACCTGGATCATTGCGTAAAATAAAAACCTGTACTTTAAATTGACAAACTTTATTGCACTATATACACACTTGGATACTTAATATATTTACGAAAATGCACACAAGTTGGTGCATGGAAAATTAAAAAAAAAAGAGCGTATTTAGAAGTGTTTAGTGGTGATAGCAACAGTATAGGAAATATCCCCCATTACGGTATAAGCCCAAGGTGTTCGTATGGGGCTTACCCGTTTTTTACCCACATTCATTCCACCTTATTTCTAGCTTTTGTGTTGGGTATTTTTTCCCTTCCTGTCCACTTGAAAGCTCAAGAAAATTCCCCTCTTACGATTCGATGCTAAATTCAGGGTTATTAGTTGTGCTCATTATTTACGCGCCTAATGAACTAATTTAGGTTTGTTTATTTCGATAGTCAATTTGTGCACCATAAAACGGGCTCAAAATAATGCCGCTTCTTTACAAACTTGACATGCTCATGGAGGGAAGAAAAAAAAACAAAAAATGCCAGTAAAATAAAAAACCAAAAAGCTTTAAAAACCCTTGCTAATTCCTCTTGTGAAACTCAAGCCGATTTCCTTATTAATATCCGAAGCAATTTTTTTGTTCGAAGAGCTAGTTTATAAAAACTTTAACTAAAGAGTTTAAACACAGAACAATACTAAAATATTTTGAAACAACAAGCCTGGGTTAGCTTAAACTCTATTGATTAGGGAAAGCAAAGGAATATAAACAAAAGGTATATTCAAAAATACCAACTTACAGTTAGGAATTGACATTGATTGTCATATTACTATTATTTGGTAGTATTCTTGTGCTTTAAGGGTACAAAGTTTAAAGTTGTATGCAGGCATATATAGGAACTTTCTATCAATACTAAGCAACATCAATCAGAGAAGAAAAACAAAGTGATGAAGGGTTCATATTGGAGACTACATACTAAGGCTAGGGAAAAGAAAAGCAGGATACTTGTTTTATTTAAACGTTGATCTCTTGTGCGAACTCTCTTATAAGTTTCAGAGCAAATATAGCTTTATTAAACAGTAGAGCTATATCACTATAACAAAAGTAAATTATATCAATATTTTTGGACTGGTTTAGACCAACGACGCAAGGTAATAAATACTTAAGCTGTATAGGGCCTAAATAACGTCATCTCTTCTTGAATAATCGATTACCTGGTTGTAATACGGACTGAGAAAAATGAATAAAATCAATGTTGGTTTACAGATAGATACTGTAAATACCACATTTAGTACCATTAATTCTGCTACAACTTGCAGTGATATGTGTACGGGTGACAAATATGAGGATCAAATGCTGTTGAATGGAGAAGGTAGTAGGAGACTTGATAATGAGTTTACAATAACACACACAAGTGAATACTCACGTGCAGAGGAGTCAGGTGATGAGAATAGCTCTATTGGGTTAGAAACACCAATAAATGAGTGCCCCAATACATATGCTGGCTGCAATTCTAAAAAGCAAATTTTAAGCTTGGAGAAGCTTTCTATCGATGAAGATAGTAACTTACAGCTTGTGGAAAATAACAGTATAGTAGATAGTGTTGACACAGATACTATAGAACCCATTTTATGTACACAACACGTAGAAAGAAGAAGACCACTTGGATTGAGTTTTGTAAAAGGTATCAGGAGAGATAGGGAGGGTGATCATTCACAGAAAAGACAGCACAAAAGAGGAATTCATGGAAACATATCTCTTGATTCATTTCTCTTTTTTTATTCAAAGAAGGGTGATGGTCGCAATAAGCATGACCCAGAGGATGACAAAAATTGTTCCGAAAGGCAACTTTCATCCAGCTATAACGATGGTTATTTTTCCAAACGAGTTGCTGACGAATCAGATAAAAATTCTGTGTTTACACATGGGGTAGTTATTAGCAGGACTAATAGTACCAGAACACATGATTCAGGGATGCCTAGCCTGAAGGAAAAATATGGAGTATTAAAAAGAAGTAATATAGGCAAAGGCGCAACAGCAGTGGTTAGGATTTCTCAAAAAAATACTGGCAAAGGGGGTAGAAAGCTGTTTGCAGTAAAAAGATACACCAAGAAAAGCAAATCTGAGTCTGAAAGAAGCTATATTAAAAGACTAACAAGCGAGTTTTGTATTAGCTCGATGATGAGACATAAAAATGTAATACAAACTCTAGATCTTACGCGTGATAAGAGTGGAAAGTGGTGTCAAGTGATGGAGTATTGTTCTGGAGGCGATTTGCTTGACCTAATCAAAAATGACCACATGAACCAAACTGAGAAAGATTGTCTATTCAAACAGCTGCTACAAGGCATTGCGTATTTGCACTCAATCGGAGTAGCACACCGTGATATAAAACCCGACAATCTATTACTCGATGATAAGTGTGTTTTGAAAGTTGCTGATTTTGGGGTTTCGGAAGTATTTTCGCTTCCATGGCAGAGTTCTATACAACTATCAAAAGGATGTGTTGGGTCAGATCCATACATCGCACCAGAGTGTTTTGTTCCATCAAATGAATTTGAAGCCAGTAAAGCTGACGTCTGGTCATGTGGGATAGTATATCTAGTTATGACTAACAACTCATTCCCTTGGCACGTTGCAAAGGAAACGGATGAAAATTTCCGAAAGTTTGCAAAAAGATGTCAAAGTGGTGATGGAAATAGTAACACAAGCGCATGTTCCATGATGAGTATGTTTAGAAACATTGATCCGGATGCCGTAAACACGCTTTCCAAATTACTCTCACTCAATCCTGAAGAAAGGCCTAGAATAGACAAGGTGTTGCTTGATGACTGGATGGTTTCCATTGATGTATGTAAGAATGGGGTTGGTGCAAAAACCGGCGTACACAACCACATACCAAATAAACATTCAAGAAGCTTTTAAAAATTATGTATTAGCTATTTTCAAATTTATTATTATTTTTACCATTGTTATTAACTCTTCTAGTTTACATTTCAGCTATAAATCAACATGGTAACAATAAATTTAATCTACAGTAGAGATAAAGTGGGCTGTTGCAAAAATTACACCTGATGAAATACATCAGCATGCTGAAACAATATTTCAAAGAGATAGTATTGTAGAAGCTCACCCATAGGCTAAAGTCATTATGGTAGGAGGGGGAGAGGAGAGTGAGGTCTTTTTTTATTGTTGTCGAGATTGGTAGATGGTAAGATTTATTCTTTAAAAATATGAAATTGAACAAGCGAGCTCTTACTACACCACATTCAAGATCCAGTTTCAGCCGTATACATGCGCCACAAGCACACATAGGTTAGTTCCTGATGTGTATGAAATCCCTAGAGGAACAGAGAGTACTTATTTAAGGGAATGATATGTAATGTTTTTTGCTCTTTTTTATGTTATATGTGATATTTATTTAATAGAATAATCCTGAAAACTTAAAGGTAAACATACCCCCTATAAGTATTAAATGTGTGAAGCTCAAAGTTATTTTACCTTTAATCTGTGCCCCCTCCCCCTTTTTTTGTACTTGTCTTCTATTATGTTTATGTTTCATTTCCACCTTTTAGATAAATCAGTAAATAAAAATACACAAAGACTGGTAGAAAACGTCACAAGCTATAGTTAGAAGTATGGCTCCACATCAGGATTTTAAATACATAATCGGTGTTCTCATTGATACAATATAATAAAAAATACATACGCATACAAGCTCTAGAGGTACAATAAACCAGCATCACCTATCTTTTGCCAATGAGAACACCGCCAAATGAGATGGCTGGGCTTCTACAAATGGAAAAGTGGCTATAAAACATGCGGTTACATCTTCACTACAGCAAGTGGTATGATTTAG
Source organism: Zancudomyces culisetae (assembly GCA_001969505.1). Classification (NCBI taxonomy): domain Eukaryota; kingdom Fungi; phylum Kickxellomycota; class Harpellomycetes; order Harpellales; family Legeriomycetaceae; genus Zancudomyces; species Zancudomyces culisetae. Next base: position 5,114 of record LSSK01000316.1, read on the forward strand.
CTCTCAAACTCGCCTTTATATCTCATCATTTGTGGTAGTCATTCCAAATTTAAAATTGATAATAAAGAAAAGAAGGTTTCTAAAATATTATTGTGCTATCCTTACGTTATGGACCGATACTGGGCAAATCTCGTTTGTGGTACCGGCGCAATTATTTCCTTTTTTATTACTTGATTACCGCATGTCTACATGATCACAGAAAAAAATGCTTTTCCGTCTCTCGATGATCTTTTTTACACATTTTACTAACTACTTCAATAGCTGTTATTTAATATATTTATCTACAAAAAAGGAGGTAGTAAGAAAGACACAAAAATAATTTTTTAAAAAAAATGGATGGTTCAAAAGCGTGTGGGTCTAATTTTTGATTTCAAAATACGCATGTTTTCAACTTTCGCTGTGTCACGTGAAAATACAAAAAACTAACACCTAGAACAAAATGTTTACTTGGTCATGGGAAAATTGTAAAAAAACAAAGCAAAAACTTTGGCAATTAAAGACCTTGAAACACGACTTTCTCACATTCCAGATGAATGTTGGCACTTAATGTTGCATCGAAACCGCGGTAATTTTTAAAGTCCCGCACTTCTCGTTTTTGACAGCTTTTTTAAAAAAGGGAGGCCAAATAGAATTGTTAAAAATATGGACAAATCAGCACCTAAAATCTCTTTTTTTGTTTTCCTTCCAATTTATATTTACAAATCATCTCAAGTAAAAAACTGAAACTCGCCCCCACAGGTAACTCAGCACGAAAAGTATAAAAGTGGCGCTCCTCTCTTCTTAATGAGGAAGAATTACATTTTTGCTACTTTATTTAGTTACTGGAATAGAGATATACAAAAAAGAGGTTTTTAGACAAAGTATAGTGATAAAAGAAGCGTTAGAAATGAGCAAGGACGAAATACACTACAGCGATGCTAAAAAGTTTCGCGAAATATACGAAGCCCGCTTTGGCGGAGAAACCCTGGGTAGGTGTTTATAAAGACACAAAAGATGTTTAATAGATATTTAATTGTGATCGCGGCTAGAGAGTGCTGTGGATCCAATTAGCTAGGTAGAGCGATGCTTGTACCAAAAAGTCATCAAAATACGCTCAAGTCTGTAGATATACGTATTGATCTCACACGTATAACATTTTTTTTAAAAAAAAATAAATCTTAGGGTTATCAAAGGTGTTGGTAATATATACAGGGGGAACAATAGGAATGGTTAATAGCTCGGAGAGTGGGTACAAACCAGAGAATGGCTTTCTATCTAAATATTTAAGAAGCCAACAGAGGTTTTTTGATCCTGATGGGCTTAATGAGATAAGAAAGGGTACTAATAGTCTCAAGACTAGAACTAGTTTGATGGAGGAGGTTGAAAACTACATTGAAAGAAAAGGGTCGGAATCTATTGAAGGGAAGGCTCAAGTGGATGAACAAGTTGACGAGGAAGGCCTGGAGGAGTGGCTAGTCACACCCAAGATGATTCATGGGAAGCGAATTGTGTAAGCTTTTTATTTTTTGCGCCGTCATCTTTATCTTTTGTGATTAAAAATTTTATTTGGCTATTTGGACAATAAGTAATCAAAAATCAAACACAAAGACGTAAAAATAAGTTCTTAATGGTAAAAAAAAACGCCCAATAGATATCGCATCAAGTCATATGACCCGCTCTTGGATTCGTGTAACATTGGGTTAGAAGGTAAATAAAGAAAATGGTTCTCAGTTGGGACTTGTTGTAGTAACACATGTTTGTCAATATGCATGAGTAGATTGGACCAAAATAGTTACAGACATTGAAAATAACTATTACAAATACGATGCATTCATTGTTCTTCATGGTAAGTAAATTAGAGTGCAATGAGCAGTGATTTCAATCATTAAAATATGAAATCAGAGCCGGTTCTAACGAAGCTAGAAATCAAACATTAGGAACTGACACCATGGCGTATACAGCAAGTGCAATTAGCTTTATGCTGAAGAATCTTGGTAAAACTGTGATACTTACTGGATCGCAAGTTCCCATCTCTGAGGTCAGAAACGACGCTGTTGAGAATCTACTAGGTGCCCTGATTATAGCTGGTCATTACATAATTCCTGAAGTCACGTTGTATTTTAACAACCACTTGTACCGAGGAAACAGAGTTTCAAAAGTAGATGCATTAAATTTTTCTGCGTTTGATAGTCCCAACATGCCGCCATTGGTAAAGGTTGGTGTCAATATAGGTAAATGTCGTAATTTGTAAATGCTGTATTTTTTTCGTGCACGAAAAGTAAACTGGGGTGTGTGTGTGTGTGCATGTGTGTGCATATTAATGGTGGGTATAAGTGTGGTAATGTCAGGATTGTGCATAGGTACCTAAAAATAAACTGAGGATATTAACTAGTTTGTGTACTGTTTACTAGAGATAAACTGGCCATTGGTTTTTAGACCGAATGCAATTGCAAGGTTTTCCGTAAAAAAAACCATGGACCCAAATGTGTGCACACTCAGACTATTCCCAGGGATTACAATTGCGTCAATCAAATCGCTTTTAGCTCCACCGATGAAGGGCGTGGTATTGGAGACATTTGGATGTGGAAATATTCCGTGTAAAGATAATAGCATGATTGACCTGCTCAGAGAGGCGAGCGATCGTGGAGTGGTGATAGTCAATGTCACGCAATGTCAAAAAGGAAACGTAACAAACCTGTATGAAACTGCAAGAGGACTTGTGGAAAGTGGAGTTGTGCCAGGAGGAGATATGACATCTGAGGTACTTTACTTTTAAGTAAATTAGAACTATTTTTCTGAATTTTCTTGTAGGGCGTCAACCAGACATACCCTTTGCGCGAGTTTGCAATATAGTCAAATTTGAAATAGTCTGTATAAGCATGTACATATAACTATATATAGTGTGCTCTCACCAAACTAAGCTATCTTCTCGGGCTTGGGCGTAGTGCTAGCGAAATTAGAAAGCTGGTTTCACAATCGATAAGAGGTGAACTTACTGTGATTACGGCAGTACAACCGACTGTTGTAGTTGATCCAAAGGTCAGAGCGGCCTCGTTTGTGCAGTATGTATGCTATGAAATAATAAACAACAAGAGAGGAGATGATAAATTTTTAACGGAAACCCATGGTGAACGGGAGCATCTCGATGTGAGTTTACAGCTGAGTGATAACAACACTATTCTTACAACTGAGAGCTCACCATTGATCGATGACGGTGATATAGCGTCCAAGAACGGCGTGAAACCCAACTCTGCTGTTGCAATGATAGAAAACCCACCACTACCTCACACTCCCACTGAGAGCTCAGTAGCGAAAAGCGACTTAGCATTAGTAAATAGTACTCTTGGCCAAAGAAAATCCGAAATTTCTCAACAAGAGAGATCTTCAGTATATAAATCTTTTTTTCCTGTTTTGCTGTGTGCCGCTGCATCTACAAATGATATTATGGGTATGACAATGCTGTCCATTGCATCCGAAGGTTGGCTAGAGACAACATGCTACGACTACAATGGGCGAACCCCTCTACATTGTGCAGCTAGGGGTGGGAATATTCAAGCCGCAAAATGGCTTCTTAAAAAAGGCGCCAGTGTTCATGTTTTGGACGGATCGGGTCACACTCCGTTGTTCGAAGCAGTCGTTTCGAGGAGAGCCGACCTAATAAACTTGATGATTCAAGCAGGAGGCCACTTTTCAAACTCTGAATACTCTGATCTACTATTCCAAGCCTACGAGGCCATTACTCAAAGTGATTTGGAATTCATTAGATTGTTAGTGCTTGCGCGAATTGATATTAATAGGCCGGATGCTGAGGGACGTACGCTTTTGCATATTGCTGTACAATTTAACCAACCAGAGATCGTTGGCTACCTGCTGACTCTGAAAAATGTCAATGTAATACCTCTAGACAAACTAGACAGAGAACCCTATGAAATTTCACTGATGGTAGTTTCGAAATACAGAAACGCTGCGTTTTTGGCAAATGGTGATGAAGCGGCAGACGCATACACCATAAATGAGCTTTTGGCCAGGGCTTCAGGCAGACTTCCGTAAAATTATTTTTCATCAAGCTTTTTTTATTATTGCTTTGGTTTCCGCTTATTATTTAGAATTATCGGTTTATTGAGTTAAATTATCCTACATGTTAATGTTCCCCCATTAAAAACGTCTGGGCAAAAGTTTGAGATCAAGTGCAAAAATCTTGCAGAAAATATTACCAACAATTTTTTTGTAATTATTTATTTTTCGTCTTACAACGTATTTCTTACCTCTCTCGCCTCCATTTTGATTAAAGAGAGATTCAAGAAACCTAAACATAGATACTTTTAATTTGAAAATACCAGAGCTTGTTAAAAAACACCTCTAATGCGTTGGATATCATAAATTTAACCAAAAAGGGATTGAATTAGATCAAAGCAAGCTCCACTCGATTAAAAAGCACAAGTTAATTTTTAATAAAATGCACAGAAATATAAATGCGAATAAAGCTCGGAGTGTTGCAACTTCAGGCGTCCAACTACAAAGGTACTATCCAGGAAAAGCACCAAAAAATGAGACAAGATATTCTGATACCGAAAGTGAAAGCGGTTCTGACTCTGAGGCAGTAAAAAAGGTGCAGGAAATAGGCGAAATAGACATAAAAGGCGTGGAGTATCAACATGTAGGAATTCCAGGCGATTGGCACCAAAAACAAAGCGAACGCTCCCAGCGTGACGAATTTAACAGTGATGAATCTAAAGCGCAGGAAGATTCACAACAGACATCGAGCTCTGAAGGAAGTGAGGATGAAGCTGATAATATTAGAGAGTTGTTAAGACAAAGGGCTTTGGCTAATAAACGAATGGAGGCATCAAAACTGGAAAGACAGATCAGACGAGATGAACTAGAAAAGGTTTGACTTGTTGCTACCCTTTATTTCACAGCCTTTTATTTAAAAGTTGGGACATAAAATATGTATTATACGAAGAATCCATATACTTAAACCAAAAAAAATAAAAATAAAAACGTATAAATTAATAGAACCAAGAGCAAGAAGTGGAAACGGAGACAAAAGACATAAATATAAATGTTGCAAGTGATATAGATGAAGACAATCAAGGAAGTTATGAAAGCGATGAAAGTGATGGCACTGAATCATCTTATGAAAGTGAAGAATCATCAACCTTACCGATGCGACCAGTATTCAAATCAAAGTAAGCATCATTTCCATCAATTCTATAGAGTCTTTAATATATCAACATGGAATTTCCATTTTAAATTATCTATTTTTGTTACTTCTCCATTAAGAGCAAATAGAAACTCAAAGTCTAGCGCATCCAGCGCCTTTGTAGATACATCGATTTATACAGCAGAAGAAAAGAATACGATACAGCTAGTTCAGAAAAAAGTGGCCATGCAGACTATAACTGATGAAATTAAAAAGGAGCTGCTGGTTCCGGAAGTTGATGATACAGGGTTTGGTGGTATTGATGATACTGACTATCCAGAGGAAGAAGAGGCTGAATACGAGCTCTGGAAACAACGAGAGCTGGATAGGCTTATTCGAGATAAACAAGCTAGGATGGCTCTAGAGCTTGAGCGGGAAGAGGTAGAAAAAAGAAGAAACATGGATGAGAGGACCCGAATCAAGGAAGACTTGAACTTGGTACGCAAACAGCGACTTGAAAAGTTAGAAAAGGTAAAAGCCGCTCCAATGCTTGGAAAATACTACCACAAGGGTGCTTTTTATAGCGAGTTATTAACTTCCTCTAAATCAATTGCCACAGCTCAGGAGCATGCTATGAAAAACCCGGTAGATAAAGAGGAAGTGCATGCAAAACGCAAGCTACTGGAGCAACTAAGTCAGGGGCGCCACAATCAAACTAAATGGAAAGGGTTAAAACATGAAGATACCTCTCGCGATTCGTTGTGGGTGGACAGGAAAAAGACACGAAAGTGAGTCTTTCTATCCTGCTCTTATTTTTTTTACATGAAATTCCTACTACTGTAGATATTTTCACGTATATATATATATATGTGTGTGTGTGTGTGTGTGTGTGGATGAATGGCTATATTGGCCTTACGCTTCACTTTGTATAAATATATTAGGCCAATGTATTTAATTAACTTTCAGTATATTAATTTGGTTACCACAATTTTTAAAATTAAATGAGAATTTTGTTCACCGTATTTCATGCAAATGAACCCTAAGGTCCGATAAAGTGTAATATTGATTGCGTGTACAAAGGTATTTTTTTATTCTCGTGGTTTTCGCTTTAAGTTTTATAGCATGACATTTCTACGCTAGTCAATGAAGTGATGCTATTTTACGTTAATTCTGGGTGCTATAATATAACCAAAAGCAAAAAAGGCAGGGAAATGTGGGAATCTGCGATTCGTGTGCACAACAACCTTCGAAGAGTGTAATAAGTATAAGACTGGTTTATTTTATTTTTTGACATCGTTGATCAAACCACAAGTTAATGACACTTTGATATTAGAACCTAGTAGCAATAATCATTCGAAAATTAGTGCCACACCTTTACCAACCATGCAAAGGAATCCAGGCTTACAATAAAAAAACAGTTACATTTATTAAAGTTTAATTAAAAGTCAATCTTTCATATTGCTGGCATTGACTATTGCTTTTGGTGCGCTATTGATTTAGCAAAAGTTGAGCTTTAATGGTTGATACACAGCTAATGTAGTTTAGAGAGTGTTTAAGACATGTTTACCACAAAAAGATATAAATAGTGGACATCTTTCATGGAAATGGTTTCAATATCAACTAGTTACGGTACTTCCTCACCACACTTAATCAATAGTAACTCTGACTAGTACTTTTAGAAGTAAGAAACAAGAAAAACCTTGCCTCAAAAGGATAAAATATTTGAAATTTACTATTCGGTCCATTGGCTCTTCTACTTAGATTGATATTATAGCTTCGGTATATAAACTAGAAAGCAAAAGTTATTGAAATACTATTAAAAATCGCACTAATCTGCCTATATTTTTAACTGCCCAGGCTCAATCAAAAAAAAATCAGAATGAAGGTATCTATAACTCTTTTACTTCTTTCGTACACCTGTGCACAAGGTTGTGTTCCTGGTACCATGACCTGTGACTCCACCGATCCACTAAGGCAAAACTTCAAAATGTGTACTGCTGGGAGCGAATACCAAACTCTTACGTGCCCTGTTGGAACAATGTGTAGAGGCACCAGCGATGGGGTTATATGCGATCATAGAAATGCCTCAACAGGGGGGTTTGAAGGATGTGGAAATAGTCCTCATGGTTATTATTATTGTGATGGTTCAAACGGAACATCAAATACCATTAGGTGGTGTGTAAATGGACAGCTTTTAGGTCTTAAATGTCCTCAAAATACATACTGTGTAAAAAACTTTGAAAATGCTGTGTACTGTGGCTATTATGGCGATCTGGGTTTACCTGCTGGACAACAAAACACCGACTTTATTTATCAAGCTGTTGGAAACCAAGCTTTAAACACAAACGCAACACCGGGACGTGTTTCTATTTCGACTGTACAGACTTCACAAAGTGGAAATATAGGTGTTTCGGGTGTTTCAATTGCAGGAGGAAGCAGTAATGCATCAAGTGGAACAAACGCTCTTCCAGAATGTATTGAACAAAATTCTGAGGAAGTTCAGCCAATAGGTGCACCAACAGAAGTAGTGATGTCAACATCCGCATACCCTACAACTACAACTACAAATACGCCTACCTTGAGTGCAGCAAATATGGAAATACCCTCAGCCTCACCATCAACTTCGCCCTCGGCCGCATCACCGTCTTTGTTTTTGACCACGACACCCACTACACAATACCCACTTAATGTTACCACTACTGAAACTCTCCAGGTTCCATCCGCTCAACAAGTTTTAGTAAGCGAGCAAGAAAGCGTTCAAGCACATCCACAAAGCACAAATCTGAATACGTTGGTTATTTCAGGATCTGGGTCACAAATGCTTCCACCACAGCCAGAAATTACAAACGAGGTTTCAACTACATCTACTACGATGCCTAGTTCACAATCAAGTGCTATACTAGGAACTGTCATTGTTCCACCATCAACACAGGCCCCTGAAACCACCCCCATACCAGAAATCCCAGCTGTTCAAGAAATCAGTGATCAGTTAAGATTAGCAGTAATAAGAGCCATTGAACAAACAGTAAATAACGCCACTGTAGCAGTCCCACAACTCGAACCCATAACCCAGACTCAGACTCAGACTCAGACTCAGATCCAGACCCAGGTTGAGACCCAGGTTGAGACCCAGACCCAGACTCAGACCGAGGTTGAAACCCAGATCGAGACCCAGGTTGAAACTCAGGTTGAAACCCAAATTGCAACCCAATTTGAAACCCAACTTGAAACTCAAATCCAAACTCAACCCCAAAACCAGGCACAGGTTGTAATGACAACAATCCAGCCACAAGTTTTTGTAATTGCTGCAACTCAAAACTTGCCACAAGAAACTGCTATTTTTGAAGAAACTGAAAGTATGCTCATCGAACCAACAAATGTCCAGACGTCACAACCATCACAAAACACCACTTCGCAGATTCCAGCCGAGATCCAAGTTTTGAGAATAAGCGAGGTCAGTGTAGAGGCAAATGGCGAACAAGTTCCACTTACAGAAGTTTTGAATTCAGTTATTCGTGCTGCAGGACCATCTTCCCAAGAGAATAGTCCTGTCCTGGTTATTTATAATGGAACTTCCCAGCCGTTAACCAATATCCTCAACGAGAATATACCACTGGAGCAAATTATGACAGGAAATGACATTATCCTTTCTATTAACGGGAATACACTTCCATTGTCACAGCTGCTTGAGCAAACACCACCAACGGCACCCACATCTTTGAGCAGTACTACTGCAAGTGCCAGTTTGTCACCATCCGGTATCTCTACCGTTCCTGCTTCCTCTGCCGGTCCAGTTTCTTCTACTGTTTCTACTACTTCTACTATCGCCTTACCACCTGTCTCTACAACCACAAATGCCGCCATTACCCCGTCAGGTGTTGGTGCAGATCAAAACGAAATAACTACTTCCACAACTCTAGGACAATCAGCAGCTGTCAACCCATCCGTAATAATTTCTGTGAATAACCTTCAGCCACAGCCTATCTCAACTGTGATAAATGGACAAAACGAATCTATAGGATATGTTGAGCAGGCTCTCGGTGGTGGTGTCGATGTAGTTAACCAGATAATCATTCCAATGAACGAACTTCTTGAAGTCATCAAAACAAGCGCAGAAAAAGCTTCACAAACTCCCAAAAGCGTCACGACAGTCTATCAAATAATCATTGATGGAAACGTAGCTGGAACATTTACCATCTCCAAGTAACAAGCAATAAATAAGGCCCACCTTCCCCCTTTTTAGTTTTGATTATACATTTTTAAAGATTATCTATGATTCTGTACTTTATTGAAATATGGAATATTTTTCAGATGACAAATAAAATAACAAATTTTTAAATAAAGGAGAATGCAAACGAAAAAAAAAATACCATAACAAAAGAATAAGGTATATTAGTTTATTTTCCGGCGTTCTCTGGGCGGAGAGCGCGGACGGTCTTTCCAGCACGCCAGATTTCCTCATCTCTTATTTCTTTGAGCTCAACCTCAAGTGATTCTCTGTAGTCTGACATGGAATTCTTATCCAGAGCACGTTTGGCCTCGGATCCATCGACAACAGAAGCATACAATTCTCTGAATACTGGCATAGATGCTTCGTAGAATTTAGGTTGCCAGTCCAGGGCACCACGTTGAGCTGTTACTGAGCAGTTTGCGTACATCCAATCCATACCGTTTTCACCAATCAAAGGAATAAGTGATTGTGTGGCCTCCTCAACGGTTTCGTTGAAGGCTTCAGATGGGGTGTGTCCGTTCTCACGGAGAACTTGGTATTGGGCTCTAAATAGACCAGCAATGGCACCCATCAATACACCACGCTCTCCAAACAAGTCGGAGTACACTTCTTTCTGGAAAGTTGTTTCATACAGGTATCCGGAACCAATACCAACACCCAAGTTGATTGCCTTCTCTTTGGCAGCACCTGAGGCATCCTGGAAGATGGCGATAGATGAGTTGAGTCCCTTTCCGTTTACAAACAGGCTACGTAGAGTAGTACCTGATCTATTTAAGATATTCACAAGTCAAGTTTAGTTTTTATACTCACATAAAATACTTAATAAAGACTTTAGAATAATATTAGAAAAAATAATAAACGCTTACCCTTTTGGTGCACAAAGGATAACGTCAACACCTGAAGGAGGTACAACTTGGGTCAAATCCTTGTATGTGATGGCAAATCCGTGACTAAAGTACAAAGTCTTTCCGGCAGTGACATATGGTTTAATCTGGGCCCACAGGTCACGCTGGGCAGCATCTGACAACAAGTTCATTATGTAAGTGCCCTTGTCAGCAGCCTCTTCAATTGAGAACAGGGTTTTTCCTGGAACCCAACCATCTTCAATGGCCTTCTTCCAGCTACGTCCGTCCTTTCTTACACCAATAACTACATTCAATCCGTTGTCTTTCATGTTCAAGCTTTGACCACGACCTTGAGGACCATATCCCAAAACAGCCAGAGTGTCATTTTTGAAGAATTCTTGGAGTTTTGGTAATGGTACATCTGAGCGCTCATACACAGTCTCTTCAGATCCTCCAAAGTTTAGTGACTTGATTCCGCGAGCTTGGATCTTGCTGAAAGAGCTGTTTGTCTTCAACATTGATGTTGCCAATGGAGCAAATGCTCCGCCAACTCTTGGGGTTGCACGTGAAAGAGCTGGTGCTACGCTGCGTGCTACTGATTTTACAATATTTCTTGCTGCCATTTTTATTTCTTGCTAATTTTACTGTATACTTTCCACAAGTCCCCTTATTATCTGTTTGTTCCACCTTTTATATACAAATTAATTTGAAAGGGCCAGACGTGAATAAAAATTTTTTTTAGAAATTTTAAAAGTGGATTTTGAGCTCTTATCGATATTTGTTTTAGTTTCAAGTTAAATGCATTTTCTGAATCACCAACGATTTGGTTACAGGTGAAAAGACTCGCCATGATGATTTTACGTAACTATGTTTTTTGGTAATAAATCACAGTCTTTTTTTTTCCATATAAAAGGGCCATAGTTTATGGCGAATGAAAACACATCAAATAGGGAACTTGTGAATAAAAGCGAATGTGGAGTCAATTCCAGAATATCACAACCCTCTCCCCCCTTCCCCTCCCCTTTTCATAGCCAAAAGTAATACCCGTTTGCTCACCCCCCCCCTCTTTTTGTTATCCCCTCTCAGATTTGAGTAGATCTTTTTATTCTTTATAGTGTACGCGGAGGTATTTAGTTTACAGAATTTTTATAATAGTAAAATTCATATTCTAGAATGAAAAATGGCTCATTTTTATGTTCAACTATAACCCTCTCTACTTGCAGTTGACCTTAACTGTCTGGTGCGACTCTACTTGTGTTATAAGTTTTGGAATACTACGTTTTTTCCTCATACATTCTCATTAATTTAGCCTGTGCACCATCTTTTTTTCATTTCGTAAATTACTAACTACAAACTGCTAATTACAAACCACCAAAAAAAAACACTGATAGGGGTTATTTGGAGGAAATTCATTAAACCAGTTTCTAAAATAAAAAAAGCCAGCTAAAAAAAAATTCCATACTTTAAACACAACCTCACCCTAATTAAACTATTTGCTAAGAGGGTGTGGTAGTTAGTCACTTGGACAACTGGTTTCTAGCTTTTTTTTTTGCGCTAAATTGATGTCTAATTACAAACAGTCAATTCGCAATACAATGCATAACGGGAATTATAGATTGGTTGGATCAAAATAAAATAAAATAAGAACAAAATATAAAACAGCATCTTACATGTAAGAAAAAGGAAAAAAAAAAGACCGAAAAAAAACTATTACCCTTCAAGCCATTTGGCATAATCTGCAAGCCTTGCGGCTTCTTCCCCCTCTTTACTAGGCTTGACAGTAGGTTTAGATGATCTTGGATCGCCTTCGTCTTGAGTACCTGTTACATTATCTGCAGGAATGTCGTGTTTTGTCTTAACTTTTCCTGTACTGATAGTGGCTTCGATTTGTCTCCCGGCAAAGAACCGACCATTTAGTAGCTATGTGTTTGTGCATATATTGTTAAGATGTGTAAAAAAAATAATCAAGATATAGAGCCTTCGATGTTCATATAAATAAACACAAGCAAAGTGACATAGCAATAAACACGTCTCTATTAAAAACGTACCTCGACAGCAGCTTGTGCACCGATTGCGTCCTTATATTTTACCGTAACCACTCCTTCCGGCGAATCCTACTTCCCATTATACACAGGGTAAACAAAAAGACACATTTAAATCATAAATCTGTGGAGACGTTTTTGCACAAAAACAAAGGCACCCATCAAAAAAATACAAAAAAAATACAAATACCTCCAGTATTTTGATGCTAGTGACTTCGCCAACCTTTTCGCACTCTTCCCGTATATCCTCCTTCAAGTCGATCAATAGGGTTACATCGTCCTATTAAATTATTTTTTTTTAAAGAAATAATCTCCAAAATAAAAAGTGGATCTTAAGCTGCGGATAAAAGTGTACGAAACAAAAATAAATAAATAAACACAGCTCTTACCTTGATCTCCTGCTGTGTAAACATCCCCTTAAGAACCACTATTCGTTGATATTTTTCAGAAACTACAGAAATCTCGTCTTCCCAGTCATGCTTTCTATTTTGTTTTGTTAATCGGTCAAATTTAATAGTTAAATCGAATAGAGCGCTACGCTATTCAGAGCTCCAAAATAATAAGAAAAAGTAAAACAAAAAAAAAAGACTAAACCCGGTTTAATCCTATGTAATCACTACATGCAACTTACTTTTCGAGTTGTTGGAATCGCTTTTTAACCAAGCTTGGATCCACTTTGCTTTTTTTAACCAAATTATTGTCGCCATGTGGCTTTTCCTTAAAGGTAGCCTTTTCCATTTATTTTAGATAGTGTTGTCTATTAATACTAATTTACAAAAAACGCAAAAAATAAAAAATAAAACTTTTTAGTAGCTACCAATCATACCTGTTGTACGTGAATTCTGCCGGGCTCGTTCATCCTAAACTGGCTATCATCGAGAATATCAATCGCCAATTGCACAGATGGTTCCTTATAATACATTACTGTCCCGTCGCCTTTAAGGATCCCCTTATCATCTTGGTACAATTTTATCCGTGGCTTTCCTATTATCAGCCCAAAAGGTTAAATTAATTTGCGCACACAAATAAGGACAATGCTAGATCTTTACACTGTCTACGATTTCAAGAATGTGTAAATAACATATCTTTAGTAATACTATTCCTGTTACCCGTTACAATATCCGGCATTATGGTTCCGCACTTTTTAAAATATTCCTCCACCTCTTGCTCCGTAGTATCCAGAGGCAATCCGGTGATATAAACGCTTGTGTTGCTTCTTTTTTTGGTTTTTGTTCTCTCATTAACATCCTTTATAAATTTTAACATATATAGTAGTTATTTAAACATATATGCGTTATTATTCGTGTACATAAAAAAATAAAAGTAAAGTTCAATCAGAGAATATTTTACATCTACACCACGCTTCCTGAATTCAATCTTTTTATCATCCTCGACACGAACTTTTGAGTATGCGGACTGTTGCTCAATAACTAGTTTTTCATTCCACTATTTAATTATTTCATATGGTTCTAGAATTTTATGATATATCCTTTTCTGAATCTTGTGTAAAATTCCTAAATTCCAATTTTCAGTTTTTTCCTTTCGTTTCTCCCTTTTGATAACTTTTTCAGTTAATGAATTTTGGATCGAAACGTATAATTTGAACTGGAAAAATAATAAATCAAAAATCGAGTCTTCATGTAATGTAGCGCAGATTAAACAGATACAATTTAAAAAGTTATAGCACTTACTCTTGGGTACCAGGCGCCATTCCTAGGGTCAAATTCATACTCAATCTCGTCCGTTGGGTCATAAAATACATACTTCTCCGACTCTTTATCGAATCTAACTCGGTTATCCGTTTTTAGTTCGTCACGCGTTGGAAAATTCTTCATTTTTGTAATTCTACCTTTACTTTACTGGTAAAAGTTTTATTATTATTAATAGCACTTTTCTATCTATGTATTTCCATATGCTATTTTTCTTGGTCAATCAAATTAAACGAAAAGTGTATATAAAATGAATTAAAAAAAATCCTAACCCGCTTTATTGGTATTATTGCTTTTTTTTGATCACTCAATTATTCTATTCAACATCAATCCAAATATTTATATTTGGAAACAAAGTTAATAATGATTAGCTACTGCGATGAATTCCATACCAATCTATAATCTTAAAGAATTTCTCGAAAATCTACAGCAAAATAAAAAAAGCACTGAGGGGGGGAAAACAAATGCTAAAATAGTGGATTTAAGACCAGAGTCGGAATTCATAGAGTCACATATAAAAAGTAGTTTGAATGTAAGAGTAAAAGAGGTTTGTGAGCGACTCTTTGAATTCCCTCCAAAAACAACAGATTTATTTGTGGTTACCGATGCACAAATACTCGATAATACGGACATTGACATTGTAAACACAACTCACAATGAAAAATTGGTTGCTTGCAGCGCAGAAATCCACTCTTTGTCCGATTCATTTATTCCAAAATGTGTACGTGGTGCTATTTTGGTGCTATTAAAAAAGGGATGGAATGTCAAGGGTGTTGTGAGATGGACTGGAATTGGTGAGAATCATTTAAACAGCAACATATATCAATGCCAATTGACCACGGGAGAAGAGTACAACATTATATTTTCCCCGTGCCCGCAACTCGGTAAAAATATCAAGCTGATTGAATATACCTTGTTTAAAAATATCTATTTAAATTGTGAGGATCACGCTCTGAAAAAAACTAACATTGCTGGCGATGCAGGAGCTAAGCATACAGCCACTCAAATTTTGAACCTCAAGGTCCTAGATGTTGGATGTGGGAGTGGTAGGGATATGATTTATTTGGGTTTGAGAAACTCATCCGTTTTACCACGTTCTGATAAAAAGAATTTGGTTAAACTGGAATGGACCCCATATGGGATAGACTACCTGGACTATTGCTTGGATAGAGTGAGAAACCTGTCAGAAAGAGCTCATATTTCGTCTAAAATACAGCTATATCACGCTAGAGTTAACGGTGATGGGGTTTTTGTACCCGTAAATAGGTTGCGAAACAGCTATGGTCTAAACATTGGTGAATGCCAACATTCAGATTCTTATATTCCTTCTACTCTAAAGTTTCATGTTGGTCCCGAGGCAGTCGAAGAGCTGAACTCTAGTAATGGGTTTTTTGACTTGATTCTTAATGTACGATATTTAAACCGCAAAGCGTTTTCTCACTACCATAAACTGCTTTCAAAGAATGGTTTGATTTTCATCAGTACATTTGTTGCTGGTGAAGGAATTCCTAAATACACCAAACCTTCTGGATCTCATGTATTACAAAGTGATGAACTCAAAAAGTACTGGTCGGCGCTGAACTATACAATATTGTTGGACTCCATCGAACTCCTTGATGATGGGAGATCAGTGACGGCATTTATAGCTCAAAAGGGCTAATAGATTTATCCGAGCTGCCCGCTAAGGTGACGGATGTACGCTTGATATCACCGCCACTCATTACGTATTTTCTGCTGACGTTTATGGTCTAGATATTCCACTAGGTATTTAATAAATATACTAGATGGTTTTTTTATATTTTCAGTATTTGCAAGCAATGAGCTACAATTCTTATATTGAATTTTACTATATACATATAAAATTGCTGGATACTTGTGCTCAATATTCTATTATCACAGAATCATATTGAAGCTGTTCTGCCTTCATTATTTCTGCGGGTTTTTTTATCTGTATCATATTTCTCTCGACTTTTGGATGATTCATAGCTAAACAAACTAGTGTAAATAAATAGAAATCGTTGCCTTTTCATAGTTAGTTAAGAGTATACCAACTAAACAATAACAAATACATTGGTAATATTCACTTTAAGGTGCTCGAAGATGTTCAATTACTTGCTATTTTTGGCTCTATGCGTTTTATTTTGCTTACTAACTATCTAAACTCATCAGCTCACTCTGTAATGAGCGAGCTGGTACAAAGAAAAATTTAGGCAAGTAGTTAAAGCTGTACACCTAAATCCGACTGAAATAAAAACATCATATTAACACACTTTATGGACACTAGTAATGCACATGGTATGAATCGGATAAACACTTATAGCAACTCTGTGTGTATGTGTTTTTTTATCTGTTTGTTTGAATACTGTCAAATATCTAGGTATGTGTAGTCTGTTTAAATTTTTATAGTCGCAAATTCAATGAACGATACTATACACTCTCCTGAACCACTTTAAGACACGTATACCAAAAACATAACGATATCCACAATTGCTATATGTGTATGCAGCTTGTTAACTGAATAAATGGCGTGTATACCATATACACATGTACGTGTCCTGATTAGAACCAAAACCTCGAAGCTCACCTTTTTAGTTCTAGACTCCCTTTCTGTAGATCCCCCCCTGGATGACTGGTTATGTACTTTTAGATGATGATCTACACCTATTTTCAAGTATTACTTTGTCTGTTTCTGCCCTTTTCACCGATTTCGACGCACTATTCTATACTCTGATTATTATTTTTTGGCTAGCAGTAAGGTGAGTCTTGTGAATGTGAGATTATAAACATTCAGCAAATACCCCTAGTTTTATGTCCAGTCGTGCCTAAATAGTCTATTGTAGTTTTTATACAAACTGTTCATATATAAGTTTTACACATATAGAAGGCAGGGGACGGGAAGGATGAAAGAAGGGATTAGGATTATTTTTAATTATTATTATTGTTGTTGTTGTTGTTGTTGTGTTATTTTGGGGATTACTAGCATTAGGGCGATCCTAAGATGAGAATAAATTAACATTAGGTTAGTTAGCATTTTGAAGGATAGAGTTAGTAAGTTTTAAAGGGAAAATTGAAAGTAAATAGAAATAATAAAAAAGAAGTAAAGATATTCGGGTACAAACCTATAAACAGAGCCATAGCTTCCGACAAGTCTGATCTACTTGCAAGTTTAATGTTATTACCACATTAGTTCAATTGCATTTTTCTTATTTGTACCCATTTTTTGAAAAATCAAAAGGGTCTTTATTTTTAATAAGCAAACCACACAAGTCAATCATCTAAGAGCCATTTACTTTTTACGAGGAATTGACAGCCCTCTTTCATGGGTTTACGTTACACAAAACAAAAAAATGTTAGAAAATAAAATCAAATAGCTCAGGGTCTTAAGCGATTTGATTTCTTCAACATAGATTACTTAAATAGAGAGCCAACTTTAAACAGTCGTATGGTTTTTAGGATTTACATTTGCTGCTATGCTCCTACAGGGAGTCATTACAAAGCTCGAGAAGAAATCCCATTGTTTTTTTCGATTTTTTTTGCTTTTTACATCTGCTTGTGAGGCCAGAATGAATGACAGTGCGGCGATTTTCCTCTGTTATGTTTTTTTTTCCTTGTTTGTTAAGTGCAATTTTTTTTCAATTTAATTGAATGAATCATGTATACTATAAAAAAATCAAAAATTAAAAAGCATTAGACATATACATGCGTTCGCGTGACACTGAATTTCCCAGTTTAGCATCAATAGTTGAAGTAAATAAAAAAAATGGACTATAGATTTTCACTATTAGCGCCAGAAATTTTCTAAATGATTGGACTTTTCTTTTACTCGAAACCTGATGAGTGAGTGTGAGTGTGAGTGTCAGTGTGAGTGTGTGATTTTTTTTTGGTCTTTCATGAATGATCCAATTCGATGTTGAAGGAGAAAAAGAGATTTTCATTAAATACTACCAAGGCATTCGCTTATTTTTTTCTGGCGTTTCAGGGATCTCAGTTAAGGTACAATTAAAATAAATAGGATCGCCACTTGATGCAGGTGTATTATTGTCTTTCCACTTCAGAGTGTCTGCTCCGTTGGCTTTTTTTTATTGTAATTAACCAATCCTATTCTACTCTTTATCCAATTACAATAAAAAGATAAGTTCTGGCTTCTTGTAGTGACGTTAACTAGCTATTACTCATCTAAACGAATGTCGGATAAACAAGGCAAAGCGGCTAAAAGAAAAATCTCCTTTCGACACAGGGTAAATCACCCTCGAAAATCAGTAATATCCCAGTATTAATTTTGTGATGGCAATCTTCAGTCCAAGTAGACAACTAGATGGTATTGTGCTACCATACACGATCGTTACCTTAAAGTATATCTTTGCTGCAGTTTTTGCTTTTCTATACCACCTTGTCAAGACAGCTCAAAAAAAAAAAGCAAAGGGGAAAGTCTCAAAATGTTATTAGGAGTGAAAATGAAAATGAAAATGAAAATGACCATAGAAATCAAGTAGGTCTCTGAAATATGCCCAGGTATTTACACAAAACAAGAAAATGGACCACATCGCCTTTGAAAATAAAACATAAATAATCTTTGCAGAAACTATCGTGATGCTTTGTATAAAAATTATTGTATTGTATTGGTTGAGCTTTAATTCGGCCATAAGCGAAGGGTAATAATGATTGTACATATTCATAGGATTATTGGGATTTACGAATAGAAAGGCAAACCGAAGTAATCAACTAAAGATCTGAATCGCAACTGTGTGTATTTTATGATTTTAAAGATGGTTTTATTTATACATTTTAATTAGTCTGAGGGTCTAGAAAATACTGTACTATATGACAAGTTTACTGTAGTATGGTAGACCAAAGCTTATATAATCCGACATACACATCCTCTTTCCGCCCTCCCCTTAAATTTATGTAACTTTTCATTTCAGGTTATTGATACTAATAATCATTCAAAAAATTATCAAGCAAATTTATTTATGTAAAAGCAAACACACACAAACATTTAGCTAAACCCTGTTGCATAATAAATTCACTTTTCATAATGATACCTACACGAACACTAACAAGAGGAATTGCCAAAAATCCAATAACTCCGAAAAACAAAAAAAAAATATTTACAAGCAGTGTTCAGAATGCACCCAAGAAGAAGAAGACTCTCATTCGAATGAACTCAAAAATTATGGGTTCCCTAACTTGCACACCAAAGGAAACGTATAGCACTAATAACGACGGATATGATACAAAAAAAGCGAGGAAAAGTTCTGAAAAGGCTAAGGAAAATACCCTTGATGTATTTTCATCAAAACCAAACCCTGAACGTTGGGAAAGAAATATCTTTAACCCACAAAACCTATCAAAGAGCAGACTATCTAATACATGCATTAATGAAGTACTTCCTTTCATGATAGCCCTACAAAAACACAAAGATAGTCTGCTGGTTACGTCTAATGAAAACCCGTTCTGCTAAAAACGAGCTATTACCAGCATTTTACGCATAAATGTATAATATTTAACATCAAAGCGGCATTCATTGTACTTTTAATTTGACACCACACTCTCAATAGTTATTTAGTACTGTATATTAGTCTGTAAAATTCATCAATAAGCTTGATTTTCAATAAACTAACATCTATCAGAGTATGGTCATATTTACACATGGATTAATACCTAGCTGATTTTTCCACGTTTAACCCAAAATCTAGATAATTTTTGTCTTCACAAGAATATTTCCAGTTTCTCTAGATGGTGCGTCAATATTTATCTACCAGAATTTTTGTTTTTTACTGTATACGTATGTATACTACTATTAATATAAATTACATCCTATTTGATTGTGTACACATTAAACATATTTAAACACTCTTTTTGTAGTACACACTTTGGCCAACCGCTATAGCAAATATTCTTCTACACAGCAAGCAATTTTATTTTTACTCATTCTCACACCCAATCTCCTCCTATCACCAAAACTGTACTACTATATTGACTACTATACGTTGCTACCAGCTTATGTAACACCCACCAACTAAGCTTTTTGCTCTATCGACAGACTGTTTGTACTAGAGCATCATCAAAACATCCATGTATAATATCGATTTATACTATCAACTGATAGTATAAATCGATTGTATTATTATCTTTTGGCTTTGTGTTTACCTTGGCCACACGTAGACACAATCACAATATTTGAGAATTCATTTTTCTTTAGATTGATAATGTTTTCTATTTTATTACCACCTGGTTGTATCATAGGAGCATGTGTTTTTAATTATCACACACAGACGAAAAGTGTTTGACGCCTGTTCATTTATACTTCAAAAAGAAAGTTTGTTGCCGTTTATAATGTCCATATTACAATCAACCGGTGTATATTTTTTTTCCATATTTTTCAATCTAAGTTTGTTCATGTAAATATAATTTCATTTCTTGTTCCCATGAAATTTTCTTGAAATATGTGCATGGCATTTGAAAGGCACAACAAGGTGCCAAAAGGAGTAAACTAAATATCTTGTTTTATCAAACTTGGACCTACAACTATGGTATCAACTCTTGTGAAAAATATACAAGTTTAACGGTAAAAAAAGGTGTTTTGAGCCACAGCCGAGTGACTCTGAAGGCAAAGTTAATATACATGGCTTTGTTCTTCCACAAGAATTGGTTCTATTGGTTCAGGTGGTAATAATATTGTGTATATCTGAAGGCGGAAATGTGTTAATACTGGCTGTAGTCCTTGATAATTACAACCTTATAAATGTATTTATTTCTTTGAAAAAGCAAAAAAAATAAATTAAAAAATACTGGGATTTTTCCATAACCCTTAGCATCATTGGGAGGTTAATAACTTTTCCCTTACAGAAAATCTGGCAAATTTAACCACTATTAGCTTGGATTTATTTTTTCCATAATTCCGTTGGTTAGTAGCTAATATTATTGCGATATGATACCAAGATAATAAAAGCCTATTATACGGCAAATAAAATAAAAAAGCAAATCTAGTAGCAATCTGGAGGCCTTCAAATAATATTTACGATGATACGGCAATCAAACATGGGCAGCCCCCCTCCCTCCTTTCCCAGCCTTTAATTTTTTATGTCACATATATTCAAACATTGATATAGTATCCTACTTAAAGGTCGGTTTTTATGAATGCCATTTATTTGTTTATTAAAGC
Source organism: Zancudomyces culisetae (assembly GCA_001969505.1). Lineage (NCBI taxonomy): Eukaryota > Fungi > Kickxellomycota > Harpellomycetes > Harpellales > Legeriomycetaceae > Zancudomyces > Zancudomyces culisetae. The sequence continues at coordinate 26,228 of LSSK01000316.1, forward strand.
TAAAAGATAAAAGGAGAATTATTCACCAATTGCGAGCACAAGAGTAGTTAATTCTCCTCTATTATTAAACGTGTGAGCTTCGTTGTAAATCAGTAACTCATTCCAATAGTACCTCCATGCTGCGCTTTAAAATAGTTTATACTTTTGTGTATGAAACAACGAGCCTCATAGGAATTTATTACAAGATGACAACTAACAATTATCAAACCCGGAGAAGGTTGTGGTAGGTAGTCTGTAGTAGAATACGTAATAATACAGTATTTCAAGTTGGTTTGGGTAGCATATGATTCATAGTTGTATGATGCAAATGTATTTGCATCACCTTCTATGCATTATTGCCATTGTTATTATTTTATTTGGTAATTCCAAAATTGATGCGATCAATAATATCCAAGTCCCCACCAAAATTTCCCAGTTCAGGATTGTGTAACAAAAGTTTTTTTTTTTAGCGAGGTGGAAATAAGCACTTTAGGCTTGGGTTATTGGTAAAACCGGGCTAGCTTGACAAAAAAGAATAATGACTAGATACCAAGAAAGGCTGGGTCGAATCCTAGTATACTCTAGCAGGTTTGGGCCAGGCTTTACAGCCTTTTAGCCAGAGAACTATCTACGTTGAATCTAGTATGCAGCCCCATCCTTTCTCCTTAATTATAAGGTTAATAATCTTTGCAAATCCACGCCTGTTTTACACAGAGAACCTATATTAATGTAGCGTATATGTGCGCTTTTCCTAAGTACTATTACAAATCACTGAGTAGTATACTTCAAGTACAACTCTTTATCTGCATTTTGGTTTACATATTTGACTAATAGTATCCACTCGCTTCAAAATAATAGATGAGCTTATGTAAGTCGTACAGAAGCTAGTGTTAAACTTGCAGTCTTTAATGATACTTTGTTATAACAGCTTTGGGAAGTATCACTTTCAAGATTACAAAATTTAATAGTAACCAACCTGATTCTATCGGATACTGAACAACCAGCTGAATCATAACTATTGCCCAACTCTCGGCTTGATCTGGTTCGGCCTTTACATGCCAGGTTTAAAATTTTTTGCGAGTAAATGAGAAAATTTTTTATACGAAAATTATAAATGAACCTGGCAGCTAAAAACCAATAACAGACGCTTATTAGCTGGATTATTTTTAAATTGTAATTACATAAATGCCATCCCTTTAACTCTGGAGATAATCCTATAAATCCAACATACATAGAAAAAGTTTTCAGCAAATTACTTTCCAATAACAACACCTAAACCTGTGTTGGGTTCGGCTAGCGAATAAGCATTAAAAGGCTATATCATTAATTGCCTTAATTTGAGAAGATACATTACATAATTATGACATAAATAACTGTAATTACGACTTTTATTCTTAGATACTCAGTAATGTTTAGGAGAATGTATATTGGAATTGTAGGCCATTTTTCTTGAAAGTATAGAGTAAGCGATTTCTATATATATATATTTTTTAATTTTTTTTAGAGGAAAAAACAGTATTTAATGAGATGGATGGAGCCAGGGGAGATATGACAGTATTATTATCATTTTAGAATCCAGCTATCTTTTTTTTTAACACTAACAGAGAAACACATATCAACTATGAATTTTTTGGGACTAGTTACGTTTTTGGCGGTTTTGCTATTTGGCTCTGTGAGCTCGGCCCCGATAGGAGATGTATCAATAGTTATAGTTACGGAAACGGTACTAGTCACAGTGACGGTCGAAGATGTGAATCTACTTCCTACCAGTACCGAAATCGTACCGGATGTACCATCAACACCTACAATCACATTCTCTAGTGTATTGGCTGAGCCAGAGACGCTAAATGTTGTTGAAACAGTCACGCAAATACAGCCTGATAGCGCAGTGGTTCAACAGTTTGTTCAGGAAGAAAGCACAGCTGTGATCAGTCAAGCAGCATTCGAGCCACTAGCAATTACCACACAAGCTCCTCAGAATCAAGTAGTAGTACCTGAACCAGTAACAGTGACTGTACCAGCTCTCGAACCGGTACCAACACCTGAACCAGTACCAGCACCAGCACCTGAGCCAATTCCAGCACCAGCTCCAGCTCCAGCTCCTCAGCAAACCAGTCCACAGCCTGTAAACAGGCTCAGTGAATCTTTCTCTGGCGACGGGACATATTATGATGTCGGTTTGGGAGCTTGTGGAATTACAAATAGTAACGAGGAGTTTGTTGCTGCAATAAACTCCCCACAATATGGTGTGTATGCCAATCCAAACAGCGCTGAGGTCTGCGGAAGGTGTGCTCTTGTAAATGGTCCAAACAACACCTCTGTTAAAGTTAAAATAGTTGATCGCTGCCCCGAATGTGCGTCAGGCTCACTGGATTTGAGTCCTTCTGCATTCCAGCAGCTCTCACCATTTTCAGCAGGACGAATAAGCATAACATGGTCGTTTGTAAGTTGCTAGTTTTGCACTTTCATGAAATTCTGCATGAATCCTATGCTTTGTCGATCAATCGTAGCTTTTTTCATGTCTGCTAAAACCGGTTTTTAGCATTGCCTTTTTTTCAGGGTCTGGAACCCTGTTTTTTTTTTTTTTTTTTGAATGCGTTTTTTGGAAATAAACTAGAAAAGTTCATGTCTAAGCAATACTTAATCACTACATTTGCACACGATGAGGCGAGCAAAAATTTGAATGCTTCAAAAAAGACCTGCTTTTTATTGAAGCGGCTATGTCACTTCAACCCAGGTGATCCTTTTTTCACCTCTCTTTGTTTTCCTCTCGTCTTCAAATCCCTTATTGCAAGGACTGTTCATTTGATCTAATTGTTATGAAATTAGTTTGGCCACCAAGCATAGTTTTTCATACTTTAGAGTTGACATTCTGAATACTATTAGGAGTGTTCAGGTTGAACCAGGAGTTGAACTTTTGTTTTGGATACCAGTATTCTCAATATAGAAGAATAACACATGTTAATCTTATTATTGGATTTTGTTAAGTGCTTCCACCGGCAACAGCAAATGAATTATATGCTATAACAAAAACAGAAAATATAAAAAAAAACAATCTCAAAATCACTGCTTACACATCTAAAACAAATATCGAGTACCACAATGTGCAAACAAAGTCTTTTTTCAGATTGTATAAGCGACATGGCTTACCAGCTTTCATTGTAAATTTGTAGTGATCAATATGGAATCAGTTTTATAACGTTGATCTGTGTCTCCTAAGCCATCCTCTTTTGCATTCAAGAAATGGCTTGTTGGAGACGAATAAGATTTAAAAATGATGATCCCTTAATTTTTACAAAGTTGATTTCAGTTTATGTTGATTGTTCAAACTACTGGAAAAATGAACTAAATGCAGACAAAGCCGTGTTTTTGTTGCCAGCACACTCAACAAAAAGAGGTTTTTTTTGATTGCATAGCAACCAAGTTTAAACAACAAGGTCGGGAATTAAAACAAAACAAAACAAGATTAACAAAACAAAAAAATGGCTAGTAACGCTGAAATTCTGGTTTTGATCACAAGCTACCCAGAAAATAACAGCGACAGCTACATAACGCCAACATACTCTCTATGCACACGAATTTCTCGAAACAGGATAGTCTCACACTTGGAAAAAATAATCATAGAGTAAGGCGATACATGTGCGCACTGCTCCCATTTTTGCAGCAGATCTTGCAATTACACACATTGTTGCAGTTATACATCTTTATATACCTAGCCTCTCATTTATTTTCATAAGCCAACATTCTTACATTCATATCAAATCGTCAGCTGTATGCGTTTCACATCTATCATTGCTATACTCAATATTAAAGGGGGAGAAGTTGGCAAAAATAAAAATATTTAATAAGGCCGTAAACGTAATACTAGCAGTATTTTTTTAAATTGAAATTGTTAGTGGAGAATAAACATGTGTTTCTGCTAAGCAACATAGCTGAGTGTAGAACAGAATGTCAGCGTAGTTTTTATTCTTACCGCTTTGGTACTATCAGGGTTTGGTAGTAATATCTTGGGCGTTGTACGTGGTTTGGCTCATAACTTTAGACGTGTTTACAAAAATGCGAAGTGGATACTTTTTTTTTTTGACTGTATCTTGTGTTCTCACTAACAGTTTTGAGTTTCCACACCCTCCCATTCCTCCCCCAATCATACGATTTCCCGAATTTTAGGTCACCTCGTATAATTGGTAATTTACCCTACTAGAAGTAAGAATGAACTCTTTAAAGCAATTATGTTGTTTTGTGTTGTTTTGTTTAAGGCTGAGTTGTTTATTTCAAACACACAATAAGAAATTTACCGCCTATTCCTTCCAAGCAGAATGGTTAATTATGAGAGTTACATTTATATTCATTAGGGGTGCCGTAGTGTTATAGTTCATATTACCTGATTGTTTTTGAAAAATTAAACATTAAACAATTACAAAGGTTTTTGGATAATCTCAAGTGATAGCAAAACAATGTATTTAAAAACCACTTATTTAACCGTAAACACTACATTATGTATTTTGGTTAAATTTGAATTGGCAGGCATTTTCATTCTGTGGTTCTTTCGCCTTCCCCTTTCGCGATGGGCAAAATAATCAGCTTTGTCCAGCAAAATAAAGTAAAAACAAACAGAAAAATAATTGGCAACAGCATTGTATAGTAAAGAAAAAAAGCTCTGATTGTCTAGATAATGTGACAAAAAAAAAAGTAATATGTTTTGCGGAGCTACTTTAATGTTGTTACTTGAAATATCCTATCTTAAAGGCCAAATCTAATAGTAACTAGAAAACCTCCCCCTTTTCTTCTCCCTGCAATGAGCGCTTATCTATATTTTGTTATTAATACAAAAGCTAGATTAGAGAATCAGTGTTTCTTGTAGCAAAAATGTATATAAAAACCAGAGTATCCGCAACTCCCCAACGTTTGTTTCATAGTTCTTGTAGAAGTTTAGTATATGTGTTTCTTTACATAAACTTTATTAACACGTATACTTAGCGCAAGATTTTAAAGAAATAGTTTAGTACAGAATACTATATTTTTTAAAGATTTATATTAAAATGAATAGTTATATTTACAAGGTATTATTTTTTGTGGTATCATTGATCGCCACACAAGGCCAAAACACACCGCCAAGATGTCAGAGAAACTTTGTAAGAAGAGATGTAAGGTCACTCTCGTCGGCTGAATGGAATAGAATGGTTTCAACCATATCCAGCATGAATCAAAATGGATGGTTTGCATGGTTTTCAAGGATACATACAATAAATGCCAACGCCATTCACAACTGGGCTCAATTTCTGCCCTTCCATAGAAGATTTATTATAGAGTTTGAAAACGTCGCAAGAAGATATCAATCAGATTTTGCCATCCCATACTGGGATTCGGCAAGAGACTTTGACAATCCTGCAGGAAGCGTGGTTATGTCTGGCTCATACTTGGGTGGAAATGGTGGACCTGGGAGGTGCGTTAGAAATGGTATTCAAGCAAACATGATAATGTCATATCCAACAAGACACTGCTTACAAAGAGCATTTAATGGAGGTAGTGGAATAAACCCATGGCAATCACCTGAGCTAGTCTCAAGTTTAATTCAAACCTCGGTTGACTACAACTCGTTTAGAACTGGTCTGGAGTACGGTATACATGCCAGTGTTCACAATGGTATTGGTGGTGATATGGCAACAATGAATTCTCCCAATGATTTTGCATTCTTCTTACATCATTCTAATATCGATAGAATCTGGTGGGGATGGCAAAACGCCAGACAAAACAATTTAATGGGTTATGGCGGTCGAAACATTGATGGATCAGCTGCTTCTTTAAATGACAATATTTCAGTATATGGCGACCGAGTGGGTTCATTGCTAAGACTTGGTAACGGAAGGGTATGTTACAGCTATTCGGGTCAATCAACCCTTGCCAAAAGGCAGAATTCTCAGGGTAACGGCGATTCTGCAGACTCTGGATTGTTAAGATATCTTTCATCGGACTACGTTAAACAGTACTTCCCACTTTTACCTAGCAAGAATATTGACAGAAGCGCAATAGGCCTTCCTGTTTACGGAAGACCAGTATCCACCGCTGGAATGGGAAGAAATGGAACAATTGCTAATGGGGCATCTGCAAGCTCCGGAAGAGGGCAATCCGTTAATCAAAATGGATCCAAACAAATGAATAGGCCAAACAATGGCAGAGGGAGAAGAATTAGATACCCTGCATTAGTATCTGAGAAATGGTTACGAATGAACAACTATGACGTTAACTACTATAGGCGCTTCTATTCAAGAGAGCGCTCAATAGTTGATATGCTCAACAGATCCGGCTATGTCTCCCCATACTTGTAATATTTTACCATTTCGACTTTATCTTGAATACACGTTGATTTTTTCTTAATTTTTCAATTGCTTGGGTAGTAATAGTCATCTGAGCTAGTTTTAAGTTATTGTTATAATAAACAAGATAGCATTTTAAATAATTTTTATAGCATGATTAAAGTATACAATTTCGAACAAGTGTTAGTTTAATGAGTTTATATAGGAAAATTGGTTATCTAATTATTTAAAAACGTCAAAATGGTTGTGTTAAACGTATAAATATATTAATCAAGAACATGCAATAGCTAAAAGTTTAATATAAAACGAGTGCTCTTTTATGTGGAGGATTTGGTTTTCTATTTCTTTTTTTGTCTTATAATTTTTTTTGAATAAAAATAGAAATGAATTTATAAAAATAAAATGTGTTTTTAAGTGCTGACCTACACTCACATAGACGCATTTGACAAAAAAAATATTGACTTTCTTTTTAGTGTTCTGCATTATAATTGAGATATAGATGTACGGATATGCAAGTTTACATTATCAGCTTTTTTCAATTATTATGATGGTGTGGTTGGGATAAATGATATTTCGCTATTCAGGTTTTAAAATGCCCAATATAGATATTAACACTGACACTAACATTGACATTGACACTAACACTAACACTATTAAAATTATAAATACAAGTAATTCTATTTATATTCGAGATAAAAGTGTAAGAGAGTCAAAAAGATATTGAATAAAAATCAGGATAAATTATCATGGATGAAAAAAGCACAGAGCTCCTGCCTATTTTAAAAAATATAGGCTCTGAGGTAATTATTAGCGATTCACAATGCAGCAATGAAGATAAAAGTGAGAGTATATTACTAAACAGAGAAAATTTAGATTTTTCAGAGGCTAGTAACAGTAGCCACAGACTGACCAGGGTATCGCTAGAAAATCCATTACACGCACCATACTTTATCGCAGATGCTAATAAAACTATCCCAGTTGAGAAAAACATTACAATACTTGGAGATTATGATAGTTTTTCTGAAAACTACACAGAGGTTATATCTGCCAACTCACAGAGCCCACATAACGCTTATAATAAAATCAGTGGCATCGAGAAATCGTTAGAGAATGACAACTGTAGCTCGTATTTGGATGCAAATAATTATAAAAGGCAAAACTTAGATATTCATTCGACCATAGACCTAGGTTCGAGAGGTATTGGGGTTGATAGTGATAGCGATGCTAACACTATTTCTAGTACAAAAATTGCCATAAACTCAGAAAATGAAGAAAAAAGATATGGATATAATACCACTTTTAAGGGTATATTAGGACAAAAAAGAGATAAACGAGGTAGAAATGTTAAATTCAGTGGCTCGATAGATAAAAAAGCAAAAAACAGCGATAGTATTCATAAAAAAAGTCAAACATGTACTAAGGATAATGTGCATACAAAAAGAAAAGTCGGGTTTATGGATATCGTTGTAAAAAGGAATGCCCAACGAGTAGAAAAGTGTAGTGCAAATAGTGCACATGGTACAAATGACACAAATGGCACAAATGTTAAATATAGCGCATACAGTACATACAGCATAAATAGCATAAATAGCACATATAACACTAATAAACCTGGTGTCATAACTTTAATAAATAAAAAGATGAAGTCAGGGCATCCTGTCAGTAAAAAGTTGACGGGGAGTAAACTACTTGGTTCTGGATACAGTAACAATAATCCAAACAAGCCATTTAACGCAGTGTTCAATGAGAGCCTACACAAAGATAAAATGGTAGACAAATACCCTTTAAAACCAGACGATGAGTGCTTTGGAAAAATGAAATGGAAATACTTTTACCTTATATTCGGCCATTCGATATTGCTCTTTGTCATATTTTTACTTTTAATGGTGTTTTGGGTTCATAAAACGGTTATTTTAAACAATTTGGAGTCGGTAAGAATAAGCATTGACGTAGTTGAGGTAAGCCCCCCTAAAGCATACAAGTTGTTGACACATAGCAGAAATGCAGAAATAGGGGCAAGCCGGGGACAGATTGGCAAAAGACAAAATCAAGACTATGAGCCATCTCTTTTTCCCAAACCCAAAAACATTGAATTAACTGAGAGAATAGATGTGAGTAATAACGAGGAAGCGCTTAAAAATGCAAGTGATGAAGGTGATGTAATAATAAACGATAGAGATAATGTGGTTGTAAATTCAAAAAGTAGCAAAAATGGTAGTGGTACGGATGAAAAGCAGCCAGAGGCTGATAGTGAAGCAAAAAATGAGAATCCAGATACTGGAGAAAAAAATATCATAACCCGGTTGCTTGAAAACATTAAAGATAATGATTCAATTGTATCTTCGAGCGAAGTTGCCAACAGTACTGTCGGATTTTACAATAATCTCGATTTTATTCGAAAAATTGACGACAACAAATCTGTCAACAAAAAAATCAAGGCTGAGTTGTATGATTTGATTCCATCATCCTACTCAGCAACGTTTCAGGGTAGTATAACCAGCAATTTAACAATGGGAATAACTATAGAGTTTGTAAAACCACTGGAAATGTATTGGAATGGTAAACAGATCGGTGTAATCCTCAATCCAGAGACAATTAAACTAAGGCGGGGAGAAAACCGTCTCAATATTATAAATAAAGAAATGTATGCCTACAATAGGAATATTATGGCCATAAAAAGCTATACTAACGTCACCAAAAACGAAAATGATACACTACTGAGACCAAAACCAGAAATTCAATTTTCATTAATTCTCGACAAGAACGAAAGAAGAAAAAGAAAAAAACCGATTGAAGCCGATGATGGTGATTTGAGGCTACATACCACTAACCATAATGGAGAAAAATACAAAAGCGATAGAGTTGGCTTTAACAAGAGAGCAGAAAAAAACAAACTTATAGGCGTTGAAAAAGAAAACAGCGCTATAATACCAAAAGATGGTAAGCGCAATACTAAAAATCCATTGATAAAACCAAGCAACAAACAAAAAGACGGCGGAGCAAATGTGGGTGACAACAAAGGCCAAAAGAATAGCAACGAGCTTTTAAATAAAAACTTGTATGATTGGTTGGATATAATCGAGGAGGTGGATGTATTTTCTCTTGAATGGAGATCAGTGGTGAGGATATACGGGCTTGGTATAGCGGCTCAGGCAGGATTTAAAAAGACAGTTCAAGTTAGGTGTGTCAACGATGATTGTATTAAGGTGTGATGTGATTTAATGTGGCATGGTGTTTTACCATATGAATTTATTTTTGACTTGATTACTTGTAATATGCACTCTTTTATCACCAGTGCTAGTGTTTTGTTACTAACACCTGGCATATTATCAATGATAGTTTGTTTTTTTTTTGGTTATAGTAGATAATTAACATTATCAACAAAATAAAGTAATTAAAGAAAGGAAAAAAAAGAGCATATATTTACAATGAAGGAGCGAGTGAGAGAAGTAGTAAGCGATGTGGTAATAGTGCAATGATGACCACAAGCACGAGTAGATGAACAAATATATAGCGGTTTGAAGATACATGGATGTTTGACAAGGAAAAGGTAAATTAGTAAAGAGGAATGGTGCTATGGCGAGTAGAATTTTAGAAAGGTAGCACTCTCACAACTCCTTTTAGTATTGGTAAAAAACAGTTTATGTTGACGCCTGAAGATTATAATAAAACGTAGAAAAGAAAAAAAAAAGGTGTAACCAAAAAGCTGTATGCCAGGAGTAAGGTGGCAAATATCACAGATACTTATGATAACATAGTATGGTAAAATAAAATGAAAAAAGCTGGTTTATGAAGGAAATTCATTGACAAATGAAGAACCTCTAGAATAGAATTCTGAAAGAACGTTTTGGGGGATTCTGTTGAGCATTTCCTTAGGGAAAATACGCAGAAGGGACCAGGCAAGATCAAGACTGTCGATAATAGACCTGTTTTCGTAAGGACCTTGGGAAATAAACATTTTTTCAAACTTTTCTAGAAATTCAAGAGACAGCTTGTCCTCATGAGTCAGAGCTTCTTCACCAACTACGGCTTTCATTGCAGCGGCGTCACGACCAATAGCGTATTTAGCATATAACTGATTAGAAACATCGCCGTGGTCCCTTCGGGTGCGACCCTCACCAATAGCGGACTTCATAAGACGAGACAGGGATGGAAGAACATTTATCGGAGGGAAAATCTGGCGATTGTGGAGTTGGCGATCAACGTATATCTGACCCTCGGTAATATAACCAGTCAAATCGGGGATGGGATGAGTAATATCATCGTTTGGCATAGTTAGAATCGGAATTTGTGTAATTGAACCGTTTCTGCCACTAACACGACCAGCACGTTCGTAAATGGTCGACAAATCTGTATACATATAACCGGGATATCCACGACGTCCAGGAACCTCTTCGCGTGCGGCCGAAACTTCTCTAAGTGCGTCGGCATATGAGCTCATGTCTGTCAGCACAACTAAAACGTGTTTTTCTAATTGATAGGCGTAATACTCGGCAGTTGTCAGGGCGATTCTTGGTGTAATAATCCTCTCGATTCTATTAGTAGGCGCGAGAAGAAGCAGAAAGTCAGAATAAAGGAAGGAATAAGCAAAAATAAAAATAAAACAGTTGATAGAAACTTACGTGGGATCATTAGCCAAATTCAAAAACAGAGTCACACGTTCCAAAGAGCCATTTTGCTCAAAGTCACGTTTAAAAAACCTTGCAGTTTCCATATTTGCACCCATAGCTGCAAATACAACAGCAAAGTTATCTTCATGTGAATCATGGACACCCTTGTTGATACTTTGCTTGACTAAACCAGCCTGTCTTACAATTTGTGCTGCAATTTCATTGTGTGGAAGTCCTGCTGCAGAAAAAATAGGAATCTTTTGTCCTCTCGCAATAGAATTCATAACATCAATCGATGATATCCCCGTCTGAATCATTTCTTCGGGATAAATTCTGGAAGATGGATTTATAGGCGTACCTATTAAACAAAAACCGGTCATATTATTAGTTTTATCTTCTTTTATCTTGTGTCCTTCATCTTTACTAGATTTTTTTTCCAGTTAAATATAACGTGTTCTTTTCTTACTAAAATACGAGAAAGTAAGTTGAAAATAAAGCATGTATTAATTTTTTTTTTTTTTTTAAATAAAGACTTCCTACCATTGATGTCCAGATAATCCTCAGCAAATACTGGTGGCCCATTATCAATTGGCTTTCCTGACCCGTTAAAGATTCTTCCAAGCATATCTTCGGAAACCGCAATTTTCATTGTATCCCCCGTAAATTCTACTCTAGATGCTTTTATGTCTATCCCCGAAGTCCCTTCAAATACCTGTACAATCGCGCGCTTTCCTCGCACTTCAAGAATCTGACCAGATCTTTTAGTGCCATCTGATAATGTAAGATTCACAATTTCCGAATATCTTGCGTTCTACATGATTTTAAACATTTGTTATTTAAGATTAGTATTATGTTGAACATCAGCTGGTAGAAATTACACAATCATCCTCTCAATTGTTAACAATAATAAGGTGCTCCTTCATCGAATTTCAGCTTTGAAAATCGAAATTGGTACATTATTTTTTATAAAAAAGAAAAAATCGGCTATAACTACTCATCATTGTTCGGTTTTTGAAATTTAAAATTGACAAAAAGAATCGCAAATATCGAAAATAAAGCATACCTTCACATTATCCATTATCACTAGTGGCCCATTTACTCCACTAATTGTCCGGTAATCTAATAGTTTTAGTTTTTTGTCATTAAAGTTATATTGTGGGTAAATGAAAGTAAATTGCAGTACATAGAAGAATGACGACTAAATTTTGAATGAATGCTGAAACTTGCTTATTTTGGGCTCCACATTCCTGCTACTATTCAATGAAGAGGCATTGAGGGCGGCTGCTGCGTTGATTTCAAATAACTTTTTATCATCCAAATCCATCGTATATATACTTTCCCTAAATTCAAGTTTTTCTACTATTTTTTTTTCGTTGTCTGGTATATACTTTTATTCAAGGGCTAAAAATGTTTTTTCCAGAAATGCACCACCATTTATTTCGCGGATTTGATTTGTTGAAACTAGTGGAAAAGTCATTTTGTTTCTATGTACTAGCTATTATTCGTCATTGATACCAAAGCTTAAATTCCGCCATAAAGCATCTGTGATTGGCCAAGTATCATTTCAAAGTGTTTTTATCATCTAACTTTGCTTCCCATAAGTGTGAGTACTACAAAAACCTCAGTTGGGCGGACAACCTTTTGGCGCTAGTGAAGAAAGGGGTCATCTGTACAAGGATATTATTAGCTGGTTACTGGGCCTTTTGAAATGTTTTGGTACTGCTACTATTATCACTTCACTATGATTCTTAGCTAAGGAAATGGCCATGTGCAGACAAGCTTATGTAGTTAGTTGCATTTTTTATCTACTATCGAATTTCATTGGCTAACAGTATTTGCTGACATTTACTTGTTAAGTAGAAAAAATGATGTAAATGGGATTGATATATATTTAGTACAAGATAAGATGGTGGAAAGGGGTGAGGTGTTATATGTGAAGACAAAGGATATATGCATTGTTGACTAAAAGCATTTTAAAAAAGGAAGTATATGGGGAGGGGGGTTGGATATCGACATTTTGGAGGATTTGCCTACATAAAGCATATTTAAGAGTACTATTGTGCAGTAGCAGTGAATCAGATAATATGCATAGGAGTCGATTGCTAACTTTCTGTCAAGGAATTTTAAATATAATCAGCACATCTAATGTAATAGTGATCTTTGCATCTAAACCCCTGTACCAAATATTGCCAATACATCATTAAATATTTTTAATTTTTGTTTTAACCTATCCTAAATTGCATATTATGCAATATTTTCAAGTGATATTTATACTCACCTTCAAATACTTAGTTTTCAACAGTCTAAAACCATTAATTATTAACAAACCCAAGTGCGCAAACAAAAGCAAACTGAGGAGCAAAACGAAAAAAGAAAGTTTTTGGAAAAGGAAATAAAAGTTTCTATTGGGTGAACAACCAGTTGTATTTAATTCAGACCGTGCTGCCTAAGTTAGGAATAAATGATAATGGAGTATTTAAAAGCGAATGTACGATGGATGGTAAAAAAATTCTAAACGGGTTGTCCGAGAATGCCATTTGGTTAATAAATTGGAAATTTTGAATTGTCGCGTTCTATCTAGATTTTTCGCGAGGGTTTAGAGCTGCAAACTCGATTTTCAGAGTGTAGATATTCCAAAATTTTCCACTCAAGCATGTAAGCCTTCACCAAAACTCATTTAAAATGAATGCTTTTTGATGGTGAATAGTGCATTCCTGGTATTGCTCAGCAAAACCTGAAAATTTTCAGAATCAGCAATAATTTAATTGATTTACCATTTTGAATTTATTTCATTTTGTTTTGCCTGAATCTCGTGGTAGCCCAATGCGTTAATTTTTCAAAAAACAGAATCAAAATGAAAACAAGAAAAAATCGAAACTGAATTGCAAGTAGGGGGTTGAAAAGCGTGACGCTTTCTGAAATATTTTATTTCCAGCATACCCTTTTGGCTAATTTGACTTTAGACTAAACCAAAGATGCTATAATAAATTCGCCACTATAATAAAAAGAAGATAGCTATTTATCTTTTGGTTGTGTATAAATAGGCTAAGGGCGGAGTTTAGAACGAAATAAAAAAACATTTCGTATCTTTTTTTTATTATTATTTTAAAATTTTAAAATAAGGAGTGTTTGACAGGTTAATAAACAACGTAGCATCTTGGCAGCAAAATTCATAAAGGAAAATGGCAAGAAACAAGGTAGTAAAGAAGGCGGGCACAACACGAAAGCTCTCCCCATATAATATTTTTATGAAAAAGGAGTTAACAAAGGTCAAAGCAAGTAATCCAGGAGTAAACCACAAAGAGGCATTCAAGCTTGCTGCTGCAAACTGGAAGAGCAGTGATGCAAATCCAGCAAGCAAGAAATCTTAGCTCGATATGTAGTTGATATCATCACGTTCTTGCTTCTTATGTTATATTATATTATATATATTTTTTGTTTTGTCTTGTTTTGCCACTGCTCCTTGACGCAGACTAACATTATGCATAACATATTACGATATGCGAGTTATTTAGTAGGAAAATGTAACAGTAATAATAAAACAGTAGTGGATTATAGTCAGGTTGTGTCACTATCCTAAGCCTTCTAATAACGGTAGAAAATTATGGGTGGGATGAAATGTAATTAAAAATGTGGTGGGTTAAGATATGTTCAACTTTTTACTAAGCGTGGGTGTAGAGCCGCTTTTGTGACACCCAAAGCTAGTCTTTAATGGCCCAATCCAAGCTTAGTGGTGTAAATAGAAGATATACTTTTCAAAAAGCGGAGTGTAGGTATACCAAAAATATAGGATTTGGTATTGCCATGATTATTAAAGATTAACAGCCTTTTAGAATCTTAAACAGGCATGGGGAGTTGCTCGTTTTACAATACATACGTATATACTTATGTTTAGTTTGATTATGCGAACATACTAGAATATAATATACTAAGGTGTCAGGTTCATCTTATAATATAGTATTATCACCTGGGTAGAGTGTGTAGTTTAGCTTTTTTAAATTGTCTTTGGTACACAGTCTTTGCAGCCTTTCATTCCGCCTTTTTGTATTAAGCCCTGTAATTTGATATTTATATAATAAATTCATCTAACAAAAAAAAAATTAAACCCTGTAGTTTTGGGAAAAGCAGAACCATTTGACAATTACATTCTCAGCTTTTAAATAGCAACTTTTTTTTTTTCGTTTCTGGAAAGCCATAGATTAAAGCGTTTTCTGCATGGGAGTAATTTTGAAAAAAGAATACAATAAATTCAAAGTAATTCATAGCCAATGAGTAGTTGCCGTTTAGACAACTTGAAATCCTTCAAAGCTTGCAAAGCTGAAAAAGCAGCATTGAATTTTATTAATAAAAATTCAAATTAAAAATGGAACGAGATAGCTTGGACGATTTCGGAATCACGGACCCAACACCAGCGGAAAATACTTCTCAGTCTTACTCGAATGCAGTACTGAGTGGAAGGATCGGAAAACCACTTTCGACTAGTGCAAATCTAGGTGTGGCTGGATCCTCCGGCAACTTACCAGGTGGTCATGACTTGAACACACTCGATGAATCTGTATATACCTCCTTAGTAAGTGGATTTTGATTTTTTTTGCACTTAGTAAAGTGTGCTTTTCCAAATATGGATATATGACAAAAGAATACTCGAATAGAACATTTGAATAAAGATGCTTTACTATAACATTAATTCAATAGGCAAGAGATTTGCATCTAGTAGCTAAAAAAACAAAACAGGTACTGCTACCACGGACAAACAACAATGTTTTGAAAGAATGTAAGTCACTTTTGATACTCAGATTTGTTTTTTTTGTATATTATCGTTCTGCCAACATTGTAACAGTTTATAATTTATGAACCCAGGGTTTAATTTTGAGCTAACCAAATCAAATAGGGGATTTATGGGGTCCACTTATATTCACCTCTTTATTATCAATGTAAGCATAGATAGGCTAATAGTGGGATAAAAATATGCATCTTTACAAAAATTCACTTTCTCAAATATAGATTTCTGAATCTTCTATCACCCCAGAAACAGTCTTCTTATGTGTTCACCGAAGTATTTTTGCTTGTGACTATCGGTTCTTCTCTAGTTACTCTAAACGGGAGACTTTTGGGAGGCCATGTGTAAGCATATATTTTTATTTGCTCATTACTAACTGTTTAACCTTTTAATTTTCAGTGTAACAAGAGTTATAAATTCACAACCTGGCTATCCATTAACATAGATCGTTTTTTCAAAGTGTCTGTACGCTTGGATACTGTGTATTTCCTCTGGTTATATCGTCGTTGTTGGTATTGCTGTTATCTAAAAATATCATCACTGTCATACTTGTAATCGCAAGCGTAGCATGGTCAATTTATGGTAAAAGTCATTTCGCTTTTTATTCACCGTTATTTCTACTATCGAATTAATGTTATATAAATTTATGGTAATTATTGTACCATGTAGCCTCGTCGGGATTTTTATCGGGGTCTATTGCACTAAGCAGGAAACCCTTGGCGTTATATCCAATAGTTCTTTTTTACACTATAATTGGATGGATAATTACAATGTAGTCTGATGCTATAGCAGTTTACTTGGTGTATTTCCTTTTTCTTTTTCTTTTTAGTTTTCTTTTTTATTTTACCAATGAGACAGTGGCATTCTGAGTTTAAAATTGAGCATTTCTAATTCATGATTACAAAGACACTAAACAAAAATGTTGCAAACTTGGAGAATGTGGTCTATTGCAGACGATTTTGATTGAGAATATATTAAATGTGGCATAACTTCATCCTAAACCTCGCTGACAAGGGAGATGGAAGTACCACTTCTATTTCATCAGCAAATGTATAATTACCTGAACATGCTCATTATGGTGTTACTTGGTAATAGTGAATGAATTGTCAAAAAAAACAAACATGGATTCAAAGAAAATATAATTAAAAATAAACCAAAATTAAGGCAGAAATACCAAAGAGGCAGAGAAATGACAAATATCAGTCAGCCTCTATTATCTTCACTAATTCATACTCTCTAGTATCTACGAACAAGGATAAAAAGTGAATTTAATAGGCTGACTCAGGTCCAACATACAATTTTTCTAATAAACTTGGCATGGATGTAAAAAATAAACATAAAGGTTAAGGGTATAGTATAAATGTACATCATTATATGTAAGTAAAGCTTATATCTAGAATAAATCAACACAAGTCTATGGTTCTAATCAATGGTGAAAGTGGAAAAACATCAGAAGAATGTGAAAAGTGATGCTATATAGTTTTGAATATTAATCTGTATCATTTTTTCCCACCGAGATTTATATGTTTTATCCCAAGAGTGAAGATAAATGCAACAACCAAGAATGGAACAGTTGTGTAAAACACAGAATTGATTGCCTTTGTAAAGTTAGAAATGATAAGATTGTGCAACTCCGGAGGAACATCGGGAGCCCAAGCAAGAGAAGAATTATCTGAAACGCTCTTTATAAGTTCAGCGTATTCGGGGTATGTCAAAGCAGTTTCAGCAAGTCTTTTTGATAAAACTGTGTTGAACACAGTCGCCACGATAGCAATTCCAAATGCACCCCCTATGACACGCATAAACTGCACAATTGTCGTTGTAATAAATACAAGGTTTTTTGGAACAGAAGCTTGTGCAACAACCAGCATCGATTGTAAACAGCTTCCCATGCCTACTCCACTGAGAGCCAAATAGAGAATTTTTAAACCGCTACTTGTATTTTGATTCATTGTCCCAAGCATCCCCATTCCCACAGCAAAAACTGCAGACCCGATCCAAAAAATTGGCCTATATATACCAGTGATAGAAATTACGTAGCCACTTCCGATTGAAAGTATAACCATACCAATTAGCGCCGGTAACAGAAATAGGCCTTGGTTAATCGCAGTTCCATTGTAAATCAGGTGGTAATACACTGGAGCATAATAAATCAAGGTAAGCATCCCAACTCCAATACAAAACTGTCCGACAAGTGTGCATACCACGTTTCTTATCTTAAATATTTCCATAGGAATTATAGGATCCCTGGCTATCTTCATTTCCACAAACACAAAGACCGCCAACAGTGCTGCTCCTCCCACAAACAATCCGATTATGGCTGCTGACTTCCAGGGATATCTATTACCTCCAAAATTCAATCCCAAAAGAAACAACAAAAATCCCCCCATGAAAATAATCGCACCAAAAAAGTCTATCCTTTTCAACTTTTCCTTTAAATTACCCTTTGGCATTCGAAACGGTAAAACGAAAATCATGATTACAAATGCAATTGCCCCCAGAGGAAGATTGATGTAAAAACACCATCTCCAGGATAGATGGTCAGTAAAAACGCCACCTACCAATGGTCCAATGACACTGCTCAACGCATACAACGCACCGTTAATTCCTACATACTTCCCTCTTTCTCTAAGCGGAACCAAATCAGAGATACTCAAGATTACCAATGATAATAGACCTGCAGCACCAAATCCCGCTATAAATCTTGCTATTATCAGCATCCCAATGCTAGTTGACAATCCACATAATAAACAACCTACTTCAAAAATAAATGTTCCTATAAGTAGCATTATCCTCTTTTCAAAGATCTCGGCTAGTTTGCAGTATATTGGCTGGAAAACGGTTGATGTCAACAAAAATGAAGTAGCCACCCATGATATCATTGAAAATGCATGTAGGTTTGTTGCTATTGTAGGAAGAGCTGTCGAAACCACAGTACTGTTAAGTGAGACCAAAAAATATCCAGCACTCAGACCCACTATTGCTAGATAAAAGTTTTTTTTTGATAGCTGTGGCTTTTCGTTTAAGATTTTTGTCGCATCGCCCTTTTCGGCATTCGATTCCAGGTTTACACTATCTATACTGGTGTTTTCATCATTGTGTATGCTCACACGCACCTCAGAACCGCCTTTAACAATGTCTCTATCTAAATTAACCTCGCCCTTAGCCCTTTCGGCTTCAAAAGCCGATGAAGTAATGTCTACTTTTGAGTTACTTGAAGAGTTCATAACTACTTTTATTCTTGGTGGGGTATCAGCAGTATTTTTTATGTATTATTTGCACTTTGATCTTTTTTTTTCCATTCCCTTTACTGGAATTTCGCGTTATTCTCACCTTTACTGTGTAATATCCTCTTTATATATCTAGTTCAAATAAAACCAAGAAAAGAATTTAAATTATTATCTCAATATCTGCTCCCCAACATTTATATTTATAAATGTTTTATGAGAATAAAGATTATCAGCCTCTTTAGTAATATAAACTTAGTTATTAATCATTTGCAAAAAAAATAGTCTATAGTTTATAGGCAATCCGCAATTCCGAAATACATTCAACCGGTTTTCAGTTTAATTAAATCGAAATGTTCAATTTGCTTGTGAAAAAAAAATGCGCAAATTATAGTGTATCTGATTTATCTGTTGATTTCGTTTTTTGGGTAATTCTTTCCGGCTATCTTAATCTTGACAATACTATTGGCTAGAATTTTGAACGGTTGGTTAAATCCTAGTTTATTTGGTATTTATCACGGGTCCGCGCTAAAAATAAGGTTCCGACTTTTTAGAAGTTTTGGAAATTAATAGGTAGGAGTAATTCGAATATTCATTGACATATAAAGTTGTTATATTCTTTTTATGTCCGAATAGAAAACAACAGAAATATTATACTCTTTATTTCAAGTCAGAAGAATAACTAGAACATTCTAGTTTTTCTAAATACTGGAATTTTATAGTTTGTAAGTGTACATTAATCTCAATCTTGTTGCTATAAAGAACTAGTTACTAACATATGCATGAAGTATAAATGCTTTGAACAGGAATACCGCTGATAGCAGAGTATAGGGTACAAATAAATGAGTTAGGTCTCTCAATGATCGGATAATTAACAAAGTGATATTTGTTTACAAGTACGGGCAAAATATCACTACGGGTCAATATATTCAAGGAACGTACTTGACTATCAACTTTTTTTTTGTGATTTATTAGAATCAATACACATTTAGTTCTATTGATAAAAAAAAGTAAACCAAGTTAATAAATCTAAAGATGATGACATTCAAGCAGTTTATCATTTAGTCAGCAATAATACACATGTTTTAATTAAATTGTTGTGAAAATAGGCTTTCCTTAGTTTTGTATTTAAATCATATAACGAAATCTATTATTCGGAAAGAATACCATAGTATCATTACAAATATCCACACCTGGTGAATAAAAGCTAGATATCTAATATCCGAAAAATTAAATGCCAATATCTGGTTAAATATCTCGATTTTAGAATGGATACCCGCAAATACCAAAGGGTTTTATAGATATTTTTCTACCCAAGTCTACAAGGGTACAATTGTCACCAATCCTGCTAAATCTCCGCCAACTTGTAAAAAAAAAAGTACTGACTCACCACTCATCTCTATTAGGTTTAAAGCCACACCAAGGTTTACATCTTTTTTTTCTCCTAATGGTTATTCTAAAATGAAGATTATGTGCTCAAGTTTCCTTTTTCTTCCAGCAAGTTGAGATGAAAATAACCATAAAAGACCATTCAAACTACTTGGGAGATTATTGCTTAATAATAAACAACAACCAATCAATACTCTATTAAGATTTCTCATTCTGAATAGATATTCATTGCTTTAATACTTAAAAAAATAATAAAAAAATAGTCAATAAACTGCTATTAGTAAGTTCGACAACACTCAATAGTTAAACTACATCCAAAGCTAGCCGCCTGTAACAAAACTTTGTTAGTAGATTCACTATAAAAGCAAGCAAATAATTTTAACAAACAAAATTAAGAAATTGTTAAACAAGCGGCGATAAAACCGTTTAGCATACTAAACTTGAAAATTTTGATCTTGGGAGCTGCTGTCGTAAAAGCTGACATACAGATATCAGAATTGATACTCTATGACTCCAAGAAAATTGATAACGCTAGTCTGGTTACAAATATTATTAATGTGTAGAGGTAGAATACGATGAGTTTGGATTTGCATCACAGATAATTTTTAAATCTGATTCCACGTACTTCTTTTCTTGCACTGGATCACTGATTAGCTCATCGTGCATACTCACAGCTGTTCATTGGGTCATCCAAAGCAAAATAAAAATTACGACGGATACCCTAGCAGTTGTAGTGGGTAGTCAAATTCTTGGAAACCCCAACAATGAAACAGATTACTACAATGTAGTCAAAATCAATTCGGGTGATTATAGCGCGGTGAAATCACACGATTTAGCACTTTCGAAGCTAGAAAAATCAGTTTCAAGCAGCGTAGCAAAACCAGTCAAACTTTATCCGTATAGAGTAAACAACGATCTACCAGTACAAGTAGCGGGATGGAGTGTTTTTAATACTAGTGAGCCAATGCCGTCTATGGGACTGCTAAAGACCACTGTGGATATTTCATCTAGTTCTAACTGTATAGCATATGAAAGTGCCTGAAAAAGCAATTTCGGACCTTTGATCTGCCAGGAGAGATAAAACGGAAATGACTCGTGCCAGGGTGATTCAGATGGTCCGCTGGTGACAAAAATCAATGGAGAACAAGTTTTGGTCGGCGTTACATCTACCGGTGGAATTAAGGAAACAAACTCGACCCGTAAATGTGGATACAATTCAATTGCATACTATGCCAGGACTTCATTCTTTTTACAATTTATAGCAAAGGAACTTGGAGTTTCCATCAGAGGTTTGATTTACACAGCTGAAAAAATAATATCGAAGCGATTATAGCGATTATTTAAAATGTGTTTGTGATTAAGATATAGGCTTAGTATTATTATTCATATGTGAAAAAGATATTAATAAAATTAGCACTTTTCAACCTAATTTACCGTTCACTAAAATAAAAAAACACGCGGAAGAGAATAAAATTAGCTTTACATATATATAATATGAATTTCGTTGTAACCGCGGCTAGTCGAGGTTACAGTAACAATTACCTCTATAAACCATGTTATCAAGAAACTATTGACACACAATAAGTGGGTGTATATTAAATTTTGTTTTACTTTTTCGTTAAATCAAGCGGCCAGGATCGGCTAATGCTACTTTTCTATTTTATCGTCTACTCCAAACTATGTATTCGTCTATTTTAGTTTAATGGTATGATAACTAATTACTTTTAGAACGTCTAGATTCAATCATACGTGCACAGTCTAAATATAACCAGACTTATTTCCTAAATATTCGTTTTTTCCGATTAATCCCTATATCTGAATGGTAAATGTATCTGGTCGATAATAAAAATGTTTAACTTTAGAAAATTTATATTTAAGATGAAATTACAGAAATCACTGTATAATATTAAAAAAACAATAGCCTAATTAAAAAAATAAATATAAGCCATAGATAATCAAAATTTTACTGTTTCTCGTTGCCTCTATACCATCATCTGAGCTAGATATGGGTAGGAATTAAGCAGACATAATTGTATTTGTATGTTCGAAAATAATAATAGGCTTTCATTCTATTCACTAAAAATAATTACAATTATATCTTCATTTTGAATTTACCTATCCGTTAGATATTAAATATTTATCTAGCGTGGTATTGCTATCACGCCTCTTTAACGTTTAACCATGATAATAATCTTGATTTTTAGCATTATTTGATTACAAGTTATTTATTTATCTAACTGTTCTAAATAGCTCTATAATCAAAAAAATATCTAATCTAGATGCTTATAGTACAACATTTTAAAAGTATGGAGAAATCCAAGAATAAGACACAGCCCACCGACTGCCAAAAATATTCCATAATTCATTAATTGAAGATCCTTGGCTCATAGGATAGGTATAGCACAGACCTGTACAACCGGACTGGGTGCAAGCCATAAATGCACCTTTGCTGATATTCGAGCCTCTCATTTTTACGGCTGCAAACTGCGGTGCTGAGTAGCACTTATTTGGTCTGATATTGAAAGTACCTTGTGGATTACTAACAGCCTTGCCGACAGCAAGTGGATCAATTTGTCCGGAGCCGGTACGGAACAGTTCAACTGTCATTTGACTGCGTCTGCGACTGTGTCCGTAGTGCATTTCGTTGAAGTTGGACTCTGAAACACTGTTTTTACCTATAGCCTGTAAAGTTCGGTTCTGTGCATTCTGTGCGTTCTGTCCATTGAAAGCAAAAACTGAGCTAGCTACCAAAGTGCTGAGAATTACTGACTTGATCATTTTTGAGATTTTACTTTTTTTTTCTATTCTAGTCTAAACTGTCAAATTCCAAGGGAGTGTGATGTAGCTTCTTTTGATGTTAAAACAGGCTATGTCTTTTATACTTTTCACAGACCAAGGGATTTGTTCAAAATTATACTACTGTATGAATATGTTTACCCACCAATATAGGGATTATGACCTTGAAATTGGTATTAACACTGCAATTATTGTTCTACTCACACCAAAATTCGACTATATAGAGCAGTATCAAATTATGCATAGGCCTAGGTTTGTAGCTCCTCTGGTAAAAATGTATTATGAACATCATTATTTATAAAAAGACATATGCATTAATATTTAACAACAGTTTATTGATCTCCCTTATGCTCTAAGCTTTGATAAATTATTTCACGGTATATGAAAGAATTTCCACTCGCTTTCCCATATTAAAATAATTCGGTATTGAACTCTGTTTTACGGAATAAAAAACAGTATCTATGAAAACATTTGTTTTTCATTTTGTGTTGACTAACCACATTTCAAAGTATTTCATTAAAAATATTCCGGACAGTTATGCTTAGAGAAATATGCAGGATAAGTCCAGTATTGTATCCAAAATTCTAGAATTTTTAAAGAATTTAAATGCGTTTTCATTTTTGATTTTTGATTAGTTTGAAGTCTACAGTGCAAGTCAACTTTAAGAAAATCTATATTTAAACTATGGAAATAGTATAGATCTAGATGTATTTCATATAAAGGAATGTTGCAAACAGAGTAAGGAGTATTTAGTCGTCTGTTTTTCTCAATCCTGTAACTCTACTCGTATTTAGATTATTTACATGGTTATTATTAAAAATATTCATTGGTCCCTGCTTGTTCTAAGCCTTCTGGGTTCTAAAAAGCGATAGTTGCTATATTTTGATTAGAGTTTTTAGGATCGCCGTATGTTCTTGAGTCAAAAAATGAATTTTTAGGATCTGAGATGCAATTCAGGTCAATCAATTTAATATCAATTAAATTGGTTTGTTTAATGTTTCATTTACAAACTAAATCGCAGAATAAACAGTTTTAAAAACCGTAAATTGTGTTTTTTTGGGGGTTAGGGAATACTCTTCAATAACTTTACTGTTTATTCCAGGTGTTATATTAATATGTGTTTTCATATTTGAATTATCTGAAATTTATATATGTGAAAACTCGATTAATACAATATCACCTTGACCTTCATGCCAGAATAAATATCCGTAGTTATTTTCACTATTTTCAGTTATTACTACAATAGGTATGATTGGATATTAAATATGAAAACAGAATATTTAATGATAATATCTAAATAATAATATGTTTAGTTGAATGAAATGAAAACTTATTATTATTATGCTTCACTTATCCAGATACAATTATGTGTGTGTACCAATCTTTATTATAAATCGAAAATTCTTTCCTAGATACTATTTTTATCGATTAATCCATTACCTTAAAATTTGGTAAAAAATTAAATCGATAAAAAGAGTGTTTAAATTTAGAAACTTTATACGTAATGATGTGTGTAATGACAGACATCACTGTATAATTTTTATAAAATAAGTAAAACTAACTAAATAAAATAAATTTAAACCATATATAAACTGATGTCCCCTGTTTCCTGATGAATCT
>LSSK01000317.1:0-11836 GCA_001969505.1 Zancudomyces culisetae
GGGGGGGGGGGGGTTAGGGTTAGGGTTAGGGTTAGGGTTAGGGTTAGGGTTAGTTAGACTTGTCAAGGATAAAAGTATGTGCAAAATTTTGAAAATATAAGAATCCTGTTGGTGTTGATACTCAGAGTCGCCTTCATCATATTTAATTTGTGAGGCATACAGCCATGTTCTATTTTACATACTTTCAGTACGCTAGTTGGTGGTATTTGGTGGTAATTAGTGGTCTGTGCTGAGTAGATCATATTTACCGAGGTGTCGATTGTAGCTCACAAATATTCAATTTCAAATACCAAATTTATGAATAATTACCGGAGATGTAGGTATTAGCACCGCCTACCAAACTCCCACACACAAATTATTGCAAATTCAAGTAGATTCAACCAAATATTTGTTCAATATTTCATGTAATTTACCTTTAGCGCTTGGTAGTGAAAAAAGTCGGTTTGTATAACTAACGGGATATACCATATTACATATTTTGAAATTGAAATATTTGCGGCATGTGTTCTTGGCTCTGGTAGTGCGCTAGCAGAAAATCAACATCCCAATGTTTTTGAAAAGTGTGGACACGAGAAAACTCGGATGATTAACTTTGCTGTTCACCGTTTATAAAAATAACCCAATTATTAAGGTTCATCTCCCAAAGTTGGGTTGGAGCGTTGTGAACACTAAAAGCAGGTATTTCCACGTGAATGCAAAAAAAAAACACACACATACACATTATTATTTTATGGCGCCATTTCAATTTTACGGCAAACCAATGAGTTTAAATGTTTTTGCCATGCATTTAGAGTGTTACCTTGCAGTTGGCGAATGTAAAACAGAGATTTAATCAAATGACCCTCTTTCACTGATGAGTATATCCAAAAAAAAGATAAATGATGAGTGTGTGTAAAAGCGCGCATGTTTTGGATAGGATAAAATGATTAAATGATGTTTGGATTTAATATGATAGTGATATTCCCTTACTTTAGTGCATAAAAATCACGTTATTTTTTGGCAAAAAGTCTTTTGTTGAGAAAGCAGGTGATGTGCAAGCAGGTGTGACTCAATTAGGACCACAAATGTTATCTCTACCATTGGCGGGGGGGGGGTATATTTACAATTTTTATACCTTTAACATTACAGATTGTGCTCAATAGAGTGTACAAGAAATAGAAACACAAAAAAAAAACATACGTTTTGACTCGATCACATTCTGGCTGAAACAGGTGTGGTTGGGAAGAGTAAGGGGCAAATATTGATTCTTTTTCTTTTTTCTTCTTAATCCAATACTATGTACAAACTGGTCTTATCTATGGGATAAGTTTGTTATAAAAATCACGAGGTATACTACATATTTCATTGGTATCTCTCTTTGTCCGATGCATTCTACTACCCCACCCATTCTCTGCTTACCCAAAAGCTAGAAAGAAGCGAGAGGAGGGGAGAGGGGGGGGTAAAATGATTGATGCGGGTAAAACCAAAACAAGGTAGCAAGTTAAGGAGCATTTTTACATCTAGCACCAGAAAGAAAAACACACAGTATTCTCCTAGCTTGCGTGGCGAAGACAATTGGCCTACATGTTCATTGTCCTTTGTTCTTCTTATCTATGAACTCAACTTACAGTGGCAAATAACCAGTCAAAACTGAATTTACTCTTTTTCTTTTTGTACACGTGTAAATTCGAGGCATTCATCTTATTTCAGCAAAGAAAGGAAAAAGTACATTCGAGAACAGTCTAGCACCTTCCCATGCAGTATCGGTGCAACAGGTTTTTTCTTCCATCTTTTTATGGACTAAGGCTGCTGTTTTAGACAACGAGGTGGATCTTTTTGCTCTTATGTGAATAGAAATATTGGAAATTGTCAGAGTTAATGCCGGAATTTGAATTTCCATCATTTTATCTTTATTTTTTAGGTGAACAGCTTTATTATAATTGAATAGATATTACGTAATTAATATTTGCAGGTTCGCTGAATGGAACAAATGAGGGAAAAAATGAGAGGCAAATCAATGAGTGCTGAGAGGTTAAACCAGTTAGAATGCAATTCAAGGTGTAAAATACACGTCAAAAAAAACAACGGCGAGAGACAGAAACAGAAACAGAAACACTGTTCGCAATCCCAATGTAGCAAAACAAATGCAATACCAGAAATTGCGAGATATCCGTTGATTAATTGATGAACAATAATGCCTAGGCTTGCTAGACCAATTAAGTTGATCAATGCTTTTTTTTTACTTTTTCTCATTTGGATATTCATAACATATTATTCGATATTACATTATCTTTTGATTTGATTAACTACTGAATTGCACACAACGTAAAGGGCAATGAAAAAAGCCCATAAAAAATCATTCGATATGCAAAAAAAAAAAAACGGGAAATATGCAAAGAACCAGCAAGAACGTGTAAAATGGAAATGTGCGGAAATTGAAAATAAAAGAACAGATGTCGACAATTGACATTGATAGCACAAAACCTCCCCACTAAAAACGACTAAACCCAAACCCAAACCCAAACCCAAACAAAGTACAAAGTTTGTGGGAGAGAGCCTTTTTTCATGCACTTGTATGACGGATGTATAGTGTGCATTTAGCTGAAATTGTGAATGCTTCCCCTCCCCCTTGTTGCATAGCGCGGGGAATCTAATTATCGAATATATTTTTGATGCAATAAATTTTGTTGAAATAAAAGCTTATATAAACCCAGCACTTGGCCACTTCCATCTTGTATCTCGAATTGATCAAAATAAATATCAGAAACGGTATTAAGCTATCAAATAAATAAACAAATAAACAATATATCAACCATGAGTGCAAACGCAGAAACACCAGCTGATAAGACAACAACCATTGTTTCCTCTGACAAGTTTGATTCAAAGGAGGAAGAGCACAGGTCCGTAAAGAATTTCAAGCTACAATCTGATGCAGAGGGACTAGAAGCACCACATCCTCCATCAAGAATAGTTCTTATAGCAGTCGGGGAGTCTGAAGAAACCCAAAAGGTATTGGACTGGAGTCTCCAAAACATCGTCAGGAAAGACAGCGATTTGGTTGTATTGGCCCACGTACGAAAGTCGCGTGCAGTTGTTGGAATGGCAGGATTTGGTGCAGTAGTCACTAGTGATGAAGGCATCGAGGATTCCTTTAGGAGAGACAGTCACTCACTCTTGAAGAGCTATGGAAACAGGATTAAGGATGATGGCTACAACGTAAAGGCAGTCTCCATCGTCGGAGAGCCAGGCCCTGAGCTCTGTGGAAAAGTTGAGGAGATTGGCGCGGATCTTTTGGTGCTCGGAACCCGTGACCTCTCAGGACTAAAGAGAGTGTTCTTGGGAAGTGTAAGCGAGTACTGCTGCAGACACGCTGCCTGCCCCGTAACTATTGTCAGATCTAGCCACCTTCAATAAACTTAGTATTATTTTTAGGTTTTAAAGTATTTTTTTTTGTCTGGTTTGGTTTAGTAAACCTGCCTACATTAATAGGCTTTTTGTGCTAGTAGGGTAAAAACAATGTATGTCTAAAATAAAAATATCCTTATAGTATTTATATCTTTATGGTAGCCATCTCACTTCCAACTTTTTATTTTTTTTGAGTTAATGTTCGCAGGGCATTGATGAGTTGCTAATACTTGATTGAGAAAAAAATATCTTGATGGTAAAAAAGCCCCACGGAGAAAGACAGAGGTAAAGATATATCCACCTTTTTTGAAGTTTCTATTTATTGGAGGAATTTGTTGGCGATATAGTTTGTTAAATTCAAATGCTCAATGGTGTAGTAAAAAAGACAACTTTGTTACCACGAGGGTTAAATATAATTATAAGATGTAATAACCCTATTGCGAAAACAAGTGAAAGTAAAGCTAAGTATGAAAGAGGTTAGTTTTCCATTTACAACTCGTTCTCCCGTTTTCGTCGGTTCTTTGTTCTTGTATATATCTTCTCTTCCAACAGACTATTTTGTAAAAATAATATATTTAATGTAATCTTGGATCGGTTTCTTCAGACTGTTAGTGTTCTTTGTACAGAGACGCTCTTCTTTATCGATGCTCCTTGTATAAAGATCCTATTCCATATCGATACTTTTGTACACAAGACTTTTGATTATTGGGGGAACTCTTTGCACTTTGAGTCATGTCTACTATCTCGCTGTCCTATCAAATCTACACTGAGGCTCCACCAATCAGGATCCCAAAGGTCCTTTTACTGCAAATAGTAACTGATATTAACAAAAGTCAAAAAAAAAGTTTCAATTTAAAAGTATTCAAATTGCTCCTTTTATTTATATAAATAGGGAAAAGAACTCGCCAAAATCCGGTTTGAAAAAAAATAGATTGATTACTCTTGTTGGGTGTAGTTTTGTAAACAGTTTGGAAAGGCTTTTGGAATTTCTGATGAGCCAGATTTTGGTTGGAATTTGTATATACCAAAACATTCTGCAGCTTTTTTGAACAGTATTTAGATACGGCGAAGCTTTTGTCTTTACTCACGTCTTGACCTTATTATATTACATTTTAATACTTAAAGAGGGGTGTAAAAAGAATATAGTATTTGATACATAGTAGCTTGTCCAATTTATTAAAGATCTGGTAGAGGTACAAAAAGTTTGGAGAGAGAAAAAAAAGGTAGTTTAAAAGCATGGGTGAAAGAAAAAGAATCAAGTACCTGCTGGGAGAGGGATCTGCAGAGGCAATAAGGAAGGAGCTGAGCAGTGGGAAACTGAGCACGGGAGTTACAAAAATACAACAGGAAAATCGAATAGAAATGGATTCAGAAATATACAAGCTGTTGGAAATGAGTAATATCCGAGAAAACCGGTTCTACAAGCGAGTTTCAGAAAAAATGATGGAGATGATCGCGGAAAAAATAGAGAAAAGGGCAAGAACAACGACAACAACAAATGAAGACGGATTTACTAGACCTGGTGGTGTAAATACTGCTATCGATGCACAAAAGCAGGATTTTGTAGAAAAAATTATGGAAAATGTTGGGGAAAAGGGGAAAATCCACAACGAAAGTATTAGAAGACTAATTTTTAGGGTATTGAATACGGTAGAAGATAGCAGGCTTAGTTCAAAGGTTTGTGAGGAGTTTTTCAAAAATGAAGGATTGTATGGTGAAGCTAATTCGGTTTTGAAACAAAAATTGTGGAATAGTGATGAGCGTGTTTTGAAAAAGTACCTGGATAAGAGTCTGGAACCTTTTCTGAATGATCGAGCTGTGGATACGAGTATGTTTGACATGAATAGAATAGTCGTATCAGGATTGTATAGCAAAAAAAACGAGCATGAAGCGATTGAGGAAATTGTCGAGATTATTGGCGAGGATATAGAGTTATATGAAAAGGTAGTAAGTTATCTCCAGACAACAAAGAATATTGGCAGGCGTGAACTGGGTAGTGGAGAAAGAGGAACAATTCGGTTAGAATTGCTGATGGCGTTACACGCTAGAGATAATACGGTATTACTAGAACGAGACGGGATGCATACAGCTATTTGGACACTTGATGCGGCAATAAGAAAAAACGAAATGGAGCTTGATTTCAAAAAAATGGAGTTGCTGGAGCAGGCACTTACTGAGGCGGAGCGACGAAGGAAACGATCCAGGGAAAGTGGAAAGCATGATATTCATGTGATGGAGGAAGGATGGTTGGAGTTGATTTGCGAAATGCCAGTGGTTTTACATTTGTTTGCGATCAATATATACGCAGATATAAGAAAAGCAGAAATAGAACAGCAAATAGCTAATAATGAACGAATTGAAGTGCTTTGCAAATTAATGAGTTTGGTGCAGAATAAAGCCGAAAAGGATGATGGCCAGTACACAGGTGGCTATGTAGGTAGTCAAGTATTTTATACCGAGTTGATGAAAATGGTGGATGTGGGAGATTCCTGGGGACAGAATACTAATGGTGACGATGAGGAAGGGGGTGTTACTGCGTTTATCGAGAGTCATCAACAGGGAGTTTGGGGGAATTTGGGGAACCAGATGGTATTTTACCAATTTTTGCTAGATCAATTTTTAAAGACCGGAGTGATTGGACCAATAACCAGTTCTTTAGATGTGTTCAAAACCAAAGTACTGAAAAGAACAGGGGAAAATCAGCCTCAGAGTGCAAGTTCAAGTGCAACTACTAAAGCTCGTGAAGAAAAGGAATTTTTTGCATTTTGTTATTCTGTACTGAGCATGATTTTCAATGCGATCAAAACAAGAGTTTTGGAGTACAATAAATATGGAAAAAATGAAGAGCAAGAGCAAGAGAAAGGAGTAGGTAGTGCTACTCAAAGCCTGAACTTAAGCAAGGTTATTGATATTTCAAGGCGGGAAAACGGATCAGTAGAGGTACGAGTGGACCCTGAACTGTACAACTTTATTACCAAACATGCGGTAGATAACATTTCTGGCGGCAATGCAGAAATAAAAGGGGTCATAGTTGCATTACTGGAGGAGATGAACGCATTCATTACTACAGATCCACAGGCGGCAGTGTATATTCAAAATAATAATAATTACAAAAAAAATGTAGAGAGAGGTAATAGTAGTGACGGAGGCAAAGGATTGAGTGAAATCATCAAGGAATTAAGAGAAAAGATAAATCTAAATCACAAGTAAAAAAAAAAAAACAAAAAAGTAGAGAAGGAGAAACAGGAGTTGACTCAGTATTATCAGGAAAGCAAGTCAACAGCTTCGGTTTCAAATGCCAATACGCGCCATAGTCTGGCTACAAATATTTTGGTTTCTTCATCCAAAACCATTTCCAGCTCACTGACGAGGTCGGCAGGTTTAACATGGGATTTGAGTTGGGAAATGACAAAGTCAGCCATTTCCAACAATTCTTCGTTTTCTGCGTCTTTATTTTCGTTTTGCTTTTCATTCTCATTTCTACCACTTCCGTTATTACTAGATTTGTTGTTTGTATTTCCTTCAGCATTATCAGATGATAATCCAATATACTCGTTTAACTTGCTAATCACTACTGGTTTGATTTTGGAATCCAAAATCGTATCGTTCAGATTGTTCCACTTGATTGGATACGAAAACAACTGGTCGGGTTCAACCGGAATGCTCTCCACAAGCTGCTGCATCTTCAATTTACGTTCCCGCACCTGTGCCGCTCGGCGTTCCTCCTCAAGCACAGCCTGCATCTCGCGTGCCTCCTCACTGCGGTCCTTATCGTCTGCCTGTTGCTCACGCTCGAGTACGTACTGTCGGCGGCGCCACCAACGTTCGCGGTTGCGGTAGTACTCTTCAGATCCCGCCCGCTCGACATCGGCGTCATCCCACGCGGCCAGACGCTCGTCCATTTCGCGTGCGCGGGCAGGCCGTGTTTCGGCGTAGTCGGCCTCGCGCTTGAGCAGCCGGTCTAGCCGGCGGTGCAATTCGGCTTCGTCGTCGAGATGGCGGCGTTCAAAGCGCTTGAATTCGTCGAGGTTATCTAATTTCCGTCGTTCTTCGTACCGCTCCTCGCGCTTTTCTTCTTCAGCCAGTTGTTTCTGGCGCTCTATGTCGGAGTTTTGTCGCGCAGTAAGTTGGCTGGCCGAACCGGTTTCTGGCGCGGACCCATTATCGTTTGTTAATGATTGAACCAGAGTTTTTACTTGTGTTTCTGCTTGTTTATCTTTTTCTATATCGTCCTATTATTACAAATTTGTGTATAAATAGAGTAAAGAAAACAAAAAAAATAAAGAGAGGGAGGAATATGTATGTGTATGGTGTGTTAGAGCTAAACTTACATTGGTAACTGGTTTCAGTCTCAGGTAATTGTTGAGAATCAACTGGGCGTTATCATCGGCTTTCACCATCAATGCCTTTTTTTCTCGTGAAGTAGCTATACACACAGATAATTATACAATTAGATAAACATAAAAAAAAGGAAAGAAGAGGAGGAGAACGAGGGAGAAGGAGAGGACTTACAATCATCTTGGGGTGAGGTAAGTAGGATCTTTGGAGAATCACTGCCAATTCCGCCGGCCAAGACACGGAGGGCTCTAAGAGTATTATTTAGCGATGTGTACTCGCAGAAACCAAAGCCTTTGGGTGTACCGTTGGCATCGACCATTCGTTTCCAGCTCTTTAATTCGCCACAGGCGCTGAGTAGCGAGGTGATAAATTCATCGGGAATACCTTGGGGGATTCCACCGACAAACAGGGATACGGGTGTCGTTTCTAGTGGTGGTACGGGAGAGTGGAGGATAGGGTGTGGAGCAGGAATTGGGTGTGGGTGTGGGTGTGCATGTGGAATTGGGTGCGCATGTGGATGTGGAATTGGAATTGGATGTGGCATCGAATGGGGACGCGGAAGTGGATGTGGGTGTGGGTGTGGGTGTGGATATGAAAGTGGGGGTTGGCCTGGTGGAATGGAAGAAGGAGGATGGAGCATTCCAGCATTATTTTGGATTACTGGGGGACCACCAGGTCTTCCCATATTGAATAGCATGTGAGGAGGATTCGAAGGATTTGGAGGATTCGAAGATTGTTGAGGTTGTTGTTGAGATTGAGGTTGAGGTTGCCCCGGGGGTCGTAAATTAAAATTCATTTGTTCAATTCAATTCAATTCGATTCTTTTTATTTTTATTGTATTATATTTATCTTTTCTTTTCTAGTTATAATAGTAGTTTGAGAATACAAGAAGAAAAAATTTAAAAAAAAGAATATGATGAATGGAATTGACTAGATTTGACTTGATTTGTAGATATATGAAAATAAAGATGTATTATTAAAGTGCAAGTTTGATTATATCAGGCTTTGTTGTCGATTATTTCCAATTTTTAAAACAAGCCAAAATTATAAAGTACTAATTTCATACACATAAATATCATTTTCATCTTGTTTAAAAACAGAAAATTGAATCGAAAATATTTCAATAATTAAAAAAGAGCAACAAAAAACGATGGAATAATGTTAATGAAGCTTTAAGAGGTGAGGATGGGGAGGAAAAAAACGCACCGAAGGTGGAGTCGAACCACTGCCGAATTAACGACCGACAGGTTTGAAGCCTGCCACCGATAAACCGATCGATCTCATCAGTGCAAAGATGCTTTGTTGAAATTGGCAATTTATAGGAGTGTCGAGTTGGTACAATATATATGTTATGGGGAAAGATAATCAAGGTGGCAAGAGAGTATAGGGAGGATGATGGAATAAGTATAAATTTTTATTTTGCAAAATTTAAAAAAAGAAAATTAAATAATTCAAACACAATCTAAAAACAAAAAAAAAATAAAACAAAAAAACAAAAGAGAAACATCAAACAAAAAAAAAAATAAAAACTCTAGTACAATTTTATCAAGTTATCAAAGTTGCAAAAGTTTATAAAGAAAAACTATATTAATAATAATAACAATAATAAAATAAAATAAAATAAAGGAAAAAGGTAAAAGATAAAAATGGCATCGACACGAAGAAATTCATACATGCCCGCAACCGAATGGGTCGATCCAACACCACTACCGGCAGACGATCCACATATCGACCCAAACACCCCGGAACTTGGCTTGACCAGCGCACCATTGAAATCCGTCGCCTTTTTCCTCGGCGCAGTGTGTAAAGATAAGACGGACGACTTTATGTTGTGCAAACAAGATAATAACGATCCCAAGGCATGTTTGAGTCAGGGTAAACAGGTTACAGATTGTGGAATTGAAGTGTAAGTTCCTCCCCTCTCTCCCCCCTTCTTTTATTGTTTTAAATCTTGTTAATGTTGTGGTGGATTTGTTATATGTTCAAATGTAATATAATATAATAAATCTAAACCTAAATCTAAACCTAAATCTAAATCTAAACGATAGAGTAAACAAGGTCAAGCAACATTGTGCAGACTCCTTTGCCAACCACTGGAAATGTCTCGATCTCAACAATCAAGAGTACAAATCATGTAGACCTCAGGAACGTACATTTAACGAATGCATCTTTACTTCGCTTGGGTGGCAAAAGACAATTCCTGGTGCACCAAAGGATAAGCAAGGTGAAGTACAACAGATTTGGAACAAGAAAAACCAAATATTTTCATGATTTATTCACTTTCCCCCCTTTTCCATTTCCCATTTTCCATTTCCCCCATTTCCCAATTTCCTCTTTCAGATTTCATTTTCATTCTTTTAGTTTGGTATAATTTTTTTTTTGTTTAAACAAAAAAAGAAAAAGATTTTAGCAATTCATTATAAATAAAACATAAAGTAAAAGATATAATATAATATAATATAGTATAGTATAGTATACGAGTTTAAATATAAAAAGTAAAGTAAATGTGTTTTTTTTCTTCATTTGTTTCATTTGTTTCTTTTTAAAAGTATATAAAGAATAGATTGATTAATTACTAGTAGAACTCAATAATAATAACACAAGTTTATCAACATTTAAATGCACATACTCAATATCCAAAGACTCTACATTATCACGTTGTTGTTCAAACAAATCATCCAGATTCATACTCATATGTAACAAAGGCTTATCACGACCTTTATAACACAACTCGAGAGTGTAATTGACAGGAGTTTGTAAAGCAGGTTGGATACGCGATACATGTGGTGCTGCGCCAATACACGTAATTTTAAAAATCAAACCGGACCGCCGCGATTCAGGAATTTGAGAAACTGTTATAACACCCAACTTTTCAAGTTCGCTATGAGTGTATTTGGATATACAAGTAACAGCACCACCAACACCAGTGTAACCTAGACCAGTAGAAATAGAAGTAAGTGGTTTTTCAGATGATTGTTGTTGTTGTTGTTGTTGTTGGAAAGAAGAATAATGATTTTCGGCAAACGAAACTCGTTTCTTTTCTTTTTCTTTATCTCTTTCACGATCTAGAGAAAAACGGGAAATATTGGGTTTGGTCTTTTTCTTGTTCGATTTTGAAAAAGAATTATGAAGAGGAGATGTTACAATATTGATATTAACAGGAGTATAAGTACCAGATACAGGTGGAGATACAGATACAGATGCAGAACTAGGAGAAGATAGAGGAGAAAAGTGTTGAGAGGGTAAAGCAGGACATTGATTATTATTATTGTTATTGTTGTTGTTGTTATTGTCAATGTAGTTGATGTTATTATTATTATTTGTATTTGTAATTGCAGGAGGAGGATTTCGAGATGATGATGATGAAAAACCTAAATTGGGTAAAGTCTTTTTAATAAGAGACCGTTTTTCAGAAGCAGAAGATACAGCTTGTTGAAATAAATTCAAATTCCTTGAATCATTTCCATTTCCATTTCCATTTCCACTTCCACCATTACCATTATTATTTCCGCTTCCACTAGTTGTTGAAGTATATAATCCACCAAGTTGTAAACGAGCATTTTCAAGATATGCCCGATAAGTCTGCAGTTGAGAAGTCAGATAACTGTTATGCTCAACTATGGATTTGTATACATTGGTCAAACTCTCAAACTCAACAGCCAAGGAATCACGAAGACTTCCCAAATGGTCAAGCTCCATACAAACTTCGTTGGATAAGGTTGCGTATCCATCAGCCGTCGTAATGATGTTGGCAGCTTCCAGCTCACTCAGCAAGTCACGAGCCTTGATGCCGTTACGCACAAGCAACGAGTCGCGCGAAAGAGCAGCCTGCTGGGCAATATAAGACAGATCAAGACTGCCATATGTGGTACGGCGGACAGTCAGTTGCGAGGGCAGCAGGCGGGTTCCATCAGCAGCGACAGCACCGAGCTGCGGCATGTTGCGCAGGATCTGGACCAGAAGCGACTTGGCCTGCATGTACATAATATCGTGCATGGACAAATCGTCCTGGCCAACACTGCCGGCAGAAATGGCGTCGAGCCCGGCAGCGTGGATGGGGGTTTCCCAGATCGAATACAGATTGAGCTCGACGGCGGCATTCTCGCTCCGGCTG
>LSSK01001630.1:0-23754 GCA_001969505.1 Zancudomyces culisetae
TTTAGTGGAAAAATCCAATGCTAATACAGTAAAAACATATTCACAAAATGAGCGATCAAAACCTAAAAAACAGCAGCTATGCTTCACTATCAAACGTTGCAAATAGTTCTAGGGCTGGTAGTGCAACCATAGAGTTTTCAAAACAAAATCAGGAAAATATTTCAAAGATTTTGGATATCTTGGGACAGCTTTCAAGTGTAAATACATACATTTATATATATATACTAATTTAGCTTTTGTCACACTCTCATAAAGATTTTCTTTATTAATTCTGAGATTCATCTTAACTCTTGTTTGACTCTTAGTGTTTAACTCTAGATTTTATTTCAACTATGTATAGGAAACAGGGGGAAATACTGAACTAAACAAGGTAATATTTTAAACTGTAGATCCAGGTGTTGTTAAATTTGTGAACGCCTAGGTTCTATCTATCGAAGTGGTTGCATCGACATATATTTTTTTGTTTGCTCATGTTCTAGTTTTTTTTCTCACCTTGTTCTCTCTTCAATGTTCGTCTGTACCTACAAATAGAGTATTCTAGAATCATGCTATAGCACTGCAACCATAGCTGAATCGAGTCTGGAAAAAATGGATGCTGCTCTCGCTAAAATAAAAGGATCCACAGCTGGTATAGTTACAAATTCTCGCGACCAGGCAGAAATGTTGAAAGGTGTTTCAAAGATTTGTGATATATTAGACGCAAGCATGAATAAATCCTAAGAACACATTTCCATAGTAAATCACTATTGTATGAAAAGCACATGGTGTATAGAAAAGGTGGGAACTGGGAGTGCATAATGGATTAAGCGAAAGGGGGGGCGGGGCAAATGAAACTGGATACAAACTACACTATTTTTGCAGGTGCATTCAATCTAGTGGGATTTTGTTGATTACAGCTCTACTATCAAATTAATGTATCCCACGATTTGGAGTTCAAGTAAAAGGCATTTTTAGAGTGAACAAGAAGAAATATTGTAATGAAAAGTATATACAATACCAAGCTACAAAAGAGAAGTATCAATCGTATTTAATATAATCCTTGGCTTGAAAAGAATGGAATACCAGTGACTTGTCGCTTTTGTATCTGTTTTGTATTACGTTGTAATAGTATTTGTAAAAGTATAACAGATCTTTGATATCTCCGCTGGGTCTATCTTCTGACTTTTCTTCGCAATTTTTTTCAGTGTTTCTACACCCAGTATCTACAACATTCGCCATGTTACACTTCTGCATGGCATTGGAGTATTCATAGTAGCAAAAGTATATCGCCTCGATTGTTGCCATGTAGCTAGAATCCAGGCTTTGGTATCTCCAAAACTTTGTTTTTCTCGGCGTGATAGTGACTCTTTGCATATTCTGCAATATCCGCTTGGTCTCCATATTGTGCTTTGAGGCATGCTCTGGTCTGCTTTCGTTTGATATAATCCCATTCGCTTGAGGCCAGGTGCCATCGATCACTACAAGGTCTCTATACTTTTGAAGTTGTCCTTCATCTGCCAGTTCTTCCATGGTCTTTGCTCCCTATTACCATAGATATTAAATGTGTATAAAGTTGAAGACTTGTCCAATTTAAGAAATTAATCTACCTTGAAACTTGCATTGAAATCTGTAGATCATCGTAGTATACAGATTTTGTAGATTTTGATTTTGGGTATGATGATAAAAAGTAGACTCACCTCTCCAGGATAAAGCAACAGGCTTGTTTCAGGATCTATATTCAGTGTGTTTTCTTTTTCAGGATAAGTGTACATTGCAACGGTTGAAGGTGCCATTATCTTTGCATAGACGGCAGTGGATTTTCCGTTATTCTCACCCCTATGCTTAATTACATGTAGTTTTATGGGAAGGTGTAGTTCAGGTAGTTGAGAAGCCAGCTCGTCCACCACCAAAACACAATTATAGCAAAAGAATCTAATCTTTTTACTGCATTTCTTGCATTTTTGCCTTCCTGCAATGCTATCCAAAATCACTTCGGGTTCGACTTCGAAAGTTGGTAGTTCGTACTCTTCTATTTGTTTTCCCATTTTTTGTAATCGCTTTCTACTTGAGTCAAAGCAGAAAAGTTTTTTTTTCACCTCTTTGTTATGAAGGCAAAAAAAAAATCGTTTTAAATTATTCAAACTTTTATAAGCAAGTCTCGATTAGCAAAGTTTGATCAAAAGTATGAATTATCATCAAAATTATGTTCTTTCTTTCAAAGTATTAACCAAAGCTCAAAACGAGAGTGGACAATATTCACTTTTCTAGTGAAGACTGGCGCTAACTGAGTATTAAAAATAAACTGACTTGCAGTCTTTGGTAGGACCACTCTGGATCCAAGATTGAGTCGCAAGTATTACTAGTTTTATTCATTTATCGCTTTGGATCAACTACAGCTCTTTCTTAAAAGAAAAAGTCGATATGAAATAAATTGTAACATATCTAGAAATAATCATAAGAAAACTTAACACCAAGTAGCTTTTGTAAGGGTGTTATTTATTTATTGGTTGATTCGTACTATAACGAAGAATACCTCCTGTTTATGGTGTGTAAAAGCTACAGCAGCAGTATAGCTAGGTCCAACAAAGATGTTTGGTTAGAACGCATACAAAGGTGCTTGCTGGAACAATCGAGTCCTCTTTATCAGCTAGAAAAACAAATGCTAAAAAACTTGCTTGTTTTTGCACCTCCCCTCCCTCCCCATTCTTTTGTTTCGATAAAATAATATAGAATTGTTATGTTTGACCTATAAGCTGGAAACATATTTTTATAGTGATATAAACTACCAGAGCTGTTTGAATGCGACACAGAGCCTCTGGGCATACTTTTCTTCATTTTGAAATCATATTTTCTTTCGCACTTTGTAGCGCTCTTGATAATGTGACTGTGTTTAGCTTGTACAACATTGCTGAAAGTTTTGCCTCTTATGAATAAGCTTGAATTTTGTTCTCCTCCTCTCCAAGTATGCTTCATTGGTACGACTTACTCATACCCAGGAGAAAGTGGTAAATGCTAAGTGTCACATGTCTAGATACACTGTGTATATAAAGTTACACCTTTTGCTAATTGACAAAGGTACTCTTTCATTTTTCGCTCTTTGGCCTGTGTACATATAGCTCTGTATTTTTTCTTGGGAGCTAGCTTGTTCAACTATTTTTTTTTATTGGTGGATTGATAAGGTAGAAGCAAGCATTCCTATACGCTGACTAGCAAGCTCAATATATCTTGAAAACCAAAGAGAGGCTTCTGGCTTTTTCAAATTATATAATCATATTGGCTTTTATTAGTTTGACCTGATCCCAATTATTTGCAGTTGTTTACGAACTTGCCCATTTTTAAGGATTTGGACCTACTGAAATTCCTCTCAATGGTCAACTTTATGTTCGCGTATTTGAAATTTTCATCCAATTCTGTCAAACAAAAAAGTGACAAAATGAATTACCTAACGCTGTAACTGGATTCTTAGCTACAGATATCAAAATTACGTTTTTACTCCACCCAAAAGTTGCAATTTATGATTTGATTTATTGAATTTTCAAAAAGCAAATTCTCACAAGAGAGAATAAGCATTTAGAGAGGTAAGAAGAGGGAGAGTAGGGTAATGGTATTGCAAATGTGCTACAAAATCAAGTGCTGAAGAACTTGGAATGCAATTCCCAAGCACTGATTTATCGTAAACACGCTCCCCCTGTGTCCCTGGGTATCGTGATATTTTCTTAATCGTTCTTTGATTCTACAAAATTGATGCAAATTAACATAACTTTGTGTAATCCTTTAGATTTTGCGCGTATTACGAGATAAAGCGTTTGTAAACCCGGTATATTTAGAAATATTGGTTTTTACAACCATAATTAAAAAGCCTGAGTACAAGTTACTTGGTATTAAGTCGAAAATGATGGGGCGAAATGCAGGAAACCTAATAAAACGATCCCACAAAAGCGTAACAAACTTCAAAAGAGCTAATAATCGCCATTATTAACATTTAAATATCTACATTGCTATAATATTTTGCTTCTTCAAGAATCTGGCTTGACAAATAGCTCGTATTTTATTATCGACATGTCCTGGTTTTTGGCATATGCGAGACCTTGTTGTATACTATTCTAGGATCGGGAAAGAAAAAATCACTTGTACATTATTATACGCATTGACAATTACAGCTAAGAGGCTATTAATAGGAAATATAAAGACGGACGATTAAGTATTATCATTTGTGCAAGTTTTTTTTAATAGACAGGGTTTTCGGTTTTAAGCAACGGTGTACATTGAACATTAAAAAACTAAAACATTAACAAAATTTGGTTTTTTAGCGCTATATACACACCACTAACTTATTTTCGTTGTTTGGAACATACCAGTTAATGAAAAAGAAAATTGAATTTAACTCGGAAAAAGATATTCAAAACGTATCCTTTTTTTTGCGATAAGCGATAAGAGTAGGCTAACAGTGGTATCAGACACAGCATTGAATATACAACTGGATTCGAAGAAGAATTATATACTACCAACTCCTTATTTTTAGCACAGGTTTACAATTACAATAATTCTACATAAGCTGTGTTGACAACACTTTATAAGAACACCCGCTCAACATCCTCAAATAAAAAGCGCATCGAAAAAATACACAAAATAAAGACAGCTGCAAAGTACAGGAAACGGTAAAGAATTGAACGACCTTTAATGTAAAAATGATAAGCGTGATCAAAGAGGAAGGAATCAAAAAACTATTTGAAAAAGTGTCAACTAACGGTGATATATGTGATGATACGATGAAAGTACTACAGCAGGAGATGGTGCCCTATTATTGCGAGCGTCGAGCTACGCTTGATGGAAAGGTATACATAGTAAATACCATTACTGATCACACATACTGGAGTGAAAGTAGTTCTACGAAAGTACAGCCGGTACCTATTGGCGTTAACAACTCAGACACAAAATACATGCAACCCAATGGATATATTTGGGCTATCACTTCAAAGCAAAGTAGTGTATACGAAAGCAAGATCAGCAAAGACAATATGGATGAGGTAAAAAAAAGCATTGTTTCGATGCTTTCTGCTATCAAGAGCGCTGGTAGGATATTGAGCAATCACAACATCTCGAGTGGTATGGTAATAACCTTAAATAGACTACAGAACTCGATAGACATTCTCGAAAAAGAAATATACATAGGAAACAAAACCAGATACTTTGAAACGGTAGCTATAATTGCTGAAGATGCAAATATAATAACAAAACTTGTTGCGATGTATGGACCCAATGAAGAGCCCCAATCACAATCAATAGAAAGCAGCCGGAGGCTAAGCGTACTGGCACATGAAATGTTACTTTCTGCAGGGATAGCTGCAAGCATCTGGGAGCCTCCAGATGCTATTTTGCGTTTGATTAAATGTATACTGAGTTATTTTGTGGTGCTGGAAATTATCGTGCGGGACTTTTTAAAAAGCGAGCCAAATATGTACAAACGTGCCTCGATTGGGGAATTAGGAAATGGAGTTAGGACAAGCTCCCATGTTGAGAACAACGCAAGCCTTGCAAAGATACTTGCCGGAAGCCGCTTTCAAAACACCAACAGACTTAATAGTACGTTAACGTTGGAAAGTGATTTTTCACATACTATATCGTCTTCTCTGGATAGACCTTATTCTCTACAGATAATACAAAAAATAATTAGCAATGAAAGCCATATTAAAAATCCTGAAAATACTGATACCAATGGTGTGAATGGATTGATAAATGGCACCAGCTATTTCCAGAACGAACACCAAAGATTATCAAGTAATTTACGTGTCAATCAAAACTACTATAGAAGAAACATTAAATCAACAATTGCCAGTCAGCGATACGAAAACACAAGGAGAGCATCATCGACCCTTCTAGAGAGCGAAACTAACAAAATCTCTGCCGATTTCGAGACGCTCAGCAAAGGAGAGGGTGATTTAATAAAGCCTAGCACAGGGAAACTTTCTATAAGCCTGGCACACCAAGAGGATTTGTTGGACCCAGGATGTAACGAGAAGAGTTTGATATTTAGTTCCTGTATGCTTCCTGGGTTAGAGGAAACAAATGTTGCTCTCTCAAAGCATCTTTTAATGACAAAAAACCAAGCTAGCTATCTACTAAAAAGGTATTCATCCTTTGAAAAATCACAAACGCAGTACGAGAGTATGGATAAGGTTAGTCGACAT
This sequence comes from Zancudomyces culisetae, assembly GCA_001969505.1. Classification (NCBI taxonomy): domain Eukaryota; kingdom Fungi; phylum Kickxellomycota; class Harpellomycetes; order Harpellales; family Legeriomycetaceae; genus Zancudomyces; species Zancudomyces culisetae. The sequence continues at coordinate 6,168 of LSSK01001630.1, forward strand.
CTAGGCGTGTATTGTAAAAGGATGACATCCAATCTAGGTGAATTTTTAGGGAAAGTAAACCAAGCCGAATATATCATTAGAGCATACAAAGTCGACGAAGATAAGATTTCATTTACAGAGGCGTTGGATGAGGATCCAGAAAATATCAGTAAATACATTAGTGGATGTGATACACCCGATGCTGATACTTACGATCATCCAGAAACCGGAAAAAGACATATACAAACAGAGCTACTGCGGCTACAAAAGCTCAGGGAAGAAGTTCAATTCTTGAGCATGGATATCGTTGTTGCCGTACAGGATCTTTTGTTTCTTTCTCCTCAGCTGTACATCAATAGTGTACTTCATAATGGTCCCAAGGAAGAACAGGCGGCTGGTGAGAACATATCCACAGAAATTTGTAAATCTCATGAGAGTGGAGAAGAAATAGATCCAAATCTAAACAAATCACGAAACATCAAATATGGGAGGGAGGCACGAGGTGGGCTGAGAGAAACAGTATTAGACTCCTCTGTGTTTTCCTTGGATATACCCTTCAAAAATTCACATCAAGATGCTAACACTAACCCGTCACCATATCTTGACAATACAAGCCTCTACACAGATTCGCAACATGAACAACCCACAAAAGCTTTTGATTTAGACTCAAAGACTCATTCAGTTCTGGTTTCCCACCCGTTTGCTCTATTCCGCCCTGACTCTACTGAGAGGAACACAGGCTTTCTAAGTAAATTGAATCAGCTGACGATTCTTTTACTAAGGCTCGACACTACTTGTTTAAAACTATGGCTTTCAGTTAAATATATCTTTGAGATATGTGATAAAAAAACAATTGAAACGTTATTGAAATGTGCAACACCGAGAAATAGCGTGGTTAAGGGGGGATACCGCTCAACGATGAACCAGAACTCACATTTATCCAACTCAGGTGGTCAATTCAATATGACACAGGACGCACCCTTGGTATTCTCGAATGTCGAGTTGCAGAGGAAACATCAACCACTTCTGGTTAACCCAAAACTAGATTCCAAGTTCTCAAAACCATCAGGGTTGAATAGCAACACTTTTAGCACCGTCCGGCCTGCTTCTACTAAACTTTCGGTTCAAAATAATGTCTCGCGCATGTTTTCGTACAAAAAAATCAAGAATTTTGTCAAGAACTTTAAAAAACCTTCAAAAGGTACTATACTCTCTTCAAAAAGAGAAAGTGGACTCGACCCAACTTCAGATACATTTGGCAAGAAGAGATCGGCGTTCGAAATGGGTCGTAGTATTTCTTCTCGACCAAGTAGCATTTCCGAACTGCAAGAACTCACAGAAGATATATATCATAATGGGCTAGTATTTGACTCGAAAAAACGAGTCAAGTGTGGAACTTTAGAAAATCTAGTTGGTTACTTAACCTCAGATACTATGCTTGACGAAGATTTTATTTCTACGTTTATGCTGACCTTCCATGCATTCATTTCCTCACCCAGGTTCTTTAATCTGTTAATAGATAGATATATGATAAGTCCACCGGATAATCTGCAGCCTGATGAAATGATTACATGGAGAGAACGAAAGCTCAGTGTAGTAAGACTAAAAGTGATTAACGTGTTTAAGACATGGCTCCGAGAATATTTTGAACCTCGCCTTGAAGGCGATATCGAGGCATTAAATATGCTTCGCACCTTTGCATCTACAGTGATTGTTGAATCGTATCCTCGTCTAGCAGAGAGTCTTATAGTTGAAATTGACATAATTAGCAGCTCCACAGAAAGTCGACAAAGTGGTTTACCGGCTAATAGCTCCTCGTTGACTGAGGAGGAGTTTTCGGAATATCATCAAAATGCACATATTTATAGTTTCTACAACTTTTTAAACCACAAAAGCTCGAAGTACTCTCTTTTTGAGGGCGCTCGAAAAAACGACAATATTGTTAGACAACCTATATCATACATTCCTGAAAACCTTGATGCAGCCCAGAGGCTGATTGATGTAATAAATCCCAGGGAACTGGCACGGCAGATAACGTTGATAAACTTTAATTTGCTCTCAAAAATCAAACCCATAGAGTTTTTGCGAAAGGCATGGGCGCGGAGCTACTTTGATCCAAAGGCAGTAAATGGGCTTACTGTGGAAATCTCGTGCAATATCCGGATGGTATCACTATTCTCCACACGTGTAACGAACTTTATCATTTCCTCGGTTCTCAGTGAGACCGATGTTTATATGCGTGCGAAAACCATAAAATACTATATCACCGTTGGCGAAAATTTGTGGCTATTGCATAATTATGACTGTCTAATGTCACTAGTGGCTGCTTTAAAGTCTACACCATTGTCTAGGCTTTACAAGACCTGGAAACTCGTTCCAAAACCATCTATCGACTCTTTTAGCTCGTTAAGCACTGTTGTAAATCCCTCTAAAAACTTCTCCGAGTACCGTACTTCGATACAAAAAATTTCACCTCCTGCGATTCCCTACTTAGGGCTTGTACTCAGCGACCTGACTTTTATTGAGGACGGGAATAGTGACTATCTAGGCAAAGATAGCCATTCCTCGGAATTGTTAAATTTCTCTAAATTTGAATCCATTGCTAGTTCAATTAGAGCTGTGCTAAACTTTCAGTCAGTCTCTTACATGACAAAACTAACATTGGCACCTGATGTTATCTCGCTTTTCTTCAACAAACTGAAAAGTGAAGTCCCGATTTCTGCCAGCCATGACAACCTGATGGAGCAGTTTTTACAGACTGCAAATAAATTAGAACCCAAATAGCTGTAACTTTTTTTTTTGTTAGATGGATTTAACAAGTAAACATCTCATAAAACCAAAAAAGCATCTGTAGCGTTCAACCTACTTTTTTCTTACCCACTTGTTATTTAGTTCACAAGATTTATCATGTTGATTTGGAATGCAAGTTGAAATAAAATAGGTTTTTTCATTCGTGAATTAGAAATAGCAATAGTAATAGTAATAGAATAGCAATAGTAATAGCAATAGTAATAGCAATAGTAATAGCAATAGAATGGCAATAGAGTGGCAATAACAATAACAATCAGAGATATCAGTTGTCATTATTAGCCTTTATAATAAGAACAATAGATCAAAGTATATAATTGAGAATTAATAAAGTATATTAAGAGTTATGCATAGTGATACGAAGGTAATAAACGAAACAAAAAACTCCAATAATCAATAACAGCGGGGAATACACTTTGTTACATCCTAGATACTACAGGATTAAAGTTTGGATTTATAAGTTTTGCAACTGTAATCCATATTTCATTCATAATCAACGGGTCGTCAATTGTAGGTGGGGTTGATATTGGACATTTTGTTGGAAGATTGTCCTTATGTGTCCCTGCGTAGTTGACCATAGTTCTAATCGTCTTGCGAAGAATTTTTCCACTTCTAGTCTTGGGAAGACGGCCTACAAAAATGATGTTTTCGGGTGTCATTGATGCAACGGCACCAATATCGGATCGTACTTGTGCAGCAATTCGCTTGGCAATTTCAGCCTTTTCATTTTGGGTGGCTGTGCCAATCAAGACGGCGAACACCATTGGGACCTGGCCCTTTATTTCATGAGGAGTACCAACAGTACATGCTTCGGCTATGCTTTTATCCTTAACAACAATTTCTTCGTACGACGATGTAGAGAACCTGTGTGCAGCGACGTTGATCACATCATCGTTTCTGGACATTATGTGAACATATCCGTTTTCATCAACAAAGCCTACATCTCCTGTGTCGTAGTATCCAGGGTACTTCTTAAAGTACGACTCAAAGTAGCGTTTCTTGTCGTTCCAGAGACTGGAAAAGAAGCCTGGTGGGAGTGGAAGCTTAATGACAATGTCACCAACTTCACCAACACTTGCTTCGATTGTATCTTGAACAACTGAATCTTCTTCCGCATGAGCATCTTCTTTGACTTTTAGCACTCTTAAATCAACACCAACTATGGGCATTCCGGCTGATCCAAACTGTATTGGAGCAATTTCTTTGGGGTCTTCTGAAACACCAATACAAACTCCTGTGATTGGACTTCCTGACTCGGTTTGCCACCAGTGATCAACAGCGATCTTTTCTATAGTGTCAGATTGGTATATTTTTTCTGTAATTTTTTTACCTGAAGTGTGTTCGATCCACCATCTATGAATCTCCGGAGCGCACCTCTCTCCCGCCATAAAGAGTCCACGGATTGTGCTCAGATCATACTTCTTCACAACTGCATGTTCGTTGTCTTCTCGTCGCAGTACAACAATTGCAGTTGGTGCTGTGAAAAATACACTTGCTTTATATTCCTGCATAATTCTAAAGAATGACCCCGCATCTGGGGTACCTATTGGTTTGCCTTCATAAAGAATAGTACTGCTGCCCTCAACTAATGGTGCGTAACAAATGTATGTATGACCTACAACCCATCCTAGATCGCTGGCACAAAAGAACACTTCGCCTGGCTTGACGCCGTACAAATTCTTCATTGTCCAGCTAATCATTACCGCATGTGGGCCACTTGGCCTGACGACGCCCTTCGGCATACCTGTTGTGCCACTTGTATACAAAATGTAAAGTGGATGGTTTGATTCGACAACTGCCAAAGGAACATCTGGTGATTCCTGGACACTGGCGACCTCATCGCTCCAGTATCTAAAACCTGCGTCTACGTCTAACTTCACAGGACACTGTTCTCGTTGGTATACAATGCTCACCTTTGGCTTGTGCTCCGAAATTTCAAGAGCCTTTGTGAGGAGTGGTACATATTTAATCATCTTGAGTTTTCCCTCAAGACCACAAGTGGCAGATACAACCACCTTGGGTTTACAGTCATCAATTCGCTTTGCAAGCTCGGGTGAAGCAAAACCGCCGAATACAACTGAATGTACAGCACCAAGTCTAGCACAAGCAAGCATGGCAATGATTGTTTGTGGTATCATTGGCATGTAAATAATTACTGTGTCACCCTTACCCACACCGTTTTTATCCAACACCTTGGCAAACTCTTTTACTCTCTGTAGCAACACATTGTATGTGAAAACTTGTTTGGTTTCTGTGACTGGTGAATCGTATATAACAGCTGCCTGCTCTCCACGGCCTTGCTCGACGTGTCTATCCAACGCGTTGTAGCACACATTCAACGTTCCATCGGCAAACCAATCAACGTAGTACTTCTTCATTGGGTTGGCAAAGTTATATGCTGCGGTGGGTTTTTTGACCCATGTGATATTCTTGTATGCCTCCTCTAGCCAAAACTGCTCTGGGTTATTTAAACTTTCTGCAAGCATGGCACCTTGCACAACTTTGGTATTTACGAACTTGTTGCTGTCGTCGTTTCTTGGTGTCATTTTCAGTTGTTGATTAAAGCTGTCTGTTTAGTGTATTATTTTTCTGAGTGCTGTATTCCTTCCTTATATAAAAGGTGTCAAACTGGTTGTAGCCAAAGTAATAACAGATCTCAAGTGTATATTCCTTGACGTTATATATTTATTTCTAACTATACTTCTGTGTAATAGGGTCTATGGAGCAGAAGACATAGATGCTAGAATAATTGCTGGTTATATATACCATCATCCTGGATTTCATATAACTGGTTGTTTCAACTCTTTAATCTATTAACAATTGATTTTCATGATGGAGCTGTGTCTGTGTTCTCTAAGTTTTGCTTTACAAATCTAAATAGAAAAAAACAAGGGGGTGGATGATGTTACGAAAGAGATTGTATCGAAAACACTGGCCTTTTTTTTTCTAAACCCATTCTCATTCGGTAGCTCTCAATCAATCTCAACTAATTTTTTCATTATCTTTACGTCAATTAAATAATGCTAAGTTTATTCTATCCAATAAGTTATTTCAAAATACCAAACACTATTTCATTGTTCTTCCCCTCCCCCCTAGCAGAATATTCACTACTTAAAAAAAGGTGGGCCGAAATGGCCTTATATCAATCTGGATAGTTGCTTCAACTATAAGTTCGAATAAATGTAGATATATTTTTTTAAATATTCGTGGTCAGTGTGCTTTCTGAAAACAATTTACCACCAATCAATAAATCGGGGGTACATCCCTATCACCTACCTCCTCTACTCTCTTCTAGCAGGGTGAGGTTTTACAGGCGATGTAAATTTTTGATAATACCTTTTGGAGAATTACTTGGTGATACAAATAGTACCATTAATGCTCAAAAAATCAAATAGTCAGGTGTTTTTTTGAGAGCAGAAAATACTCCACTATGAAACTCTAAAGGCCAGAATGATTGGGGAAAAAACGGTAAAGTGGAGGAGTAGCATTGCGAAACCCAAGCACCTATCATGAAATTGATAGTGTTATCTTTTTTGGCAATGTTTAGACTCGTTTTTTCTCACCCTCCCCAAGTATGTATTTTATTTTGAAAATCTTTACACACACCCCAGCTTTTAGAAAAAAAAAAAGACTGTAAAAAAAAGAGCATTCAAAAAGAAAGCTCATAAAGCCGATATGGTACCATGAATTGCAACACAACCAGTAAATACCAAGTTAGATTTGTTTATCGCATGTGTTTTATTTGAACTATTTATGCGGCGTGTTTGCAAAAATGTGAAAATATTAGCAAGGCTTTTCTTATCCAATCTACAGAGAATTATGGAATCATAGCCAATAGATAAGAGTTTTTTAATTATCCACGATTGGATTACAAGAACCAAAATGAGACCCAAGAAACAAAAGGAAATGATATCCAGATTATCGGTCCAATACACTAAGTAAAAACAGTGTTCTTTTTTATTTTATCTTTTTACAAAAAAAAAATCTCTACACCGGATCATTCATTCCACCGCATCAATAATCAAGGAAACTTGTTCATTTTCTTTATCTTAAGCAAAGGAAAGGTAAATGAAGATATCTAGCCCCCATCAGAATATTATATAACAAAGCTCAAGAATGATGCAAAAACTACAAGATATGGTATGTGTATGCGTATGCGTATCAAAGGTCATTAGTGAGAAACTTTGTAATGTAGACCCAGTTGGATATATTGCAAAAGCTGATCCTCAAGTATCAGTATTTTTAATAAATAAACAAGCAAACAAAAGCATGCTCTCAGCCCTTTTATGTGTATGTTATTTCCTGCTAAAATATCATTTAGTCTCTTTCCTCCCTCGAAAAAAAAAGGAAATGCTATGAAATTATGTATGTGTGGCCAACCAAAATACTGCCAAATTAATATTGCATCATAACAAAGCCATAATTGCATTTTTTTTTAAATAATGAAGCAAGTGTCTAGACAGTTAATGAATAGACACATGATCTATAACAAACAACCCTCCCTTCCTTCCCTCTCTCAAAAAAAGACTTGAGTGCAATCCATTTGTGGCTTGAAATAGTTATCTCTACACCAAAATCAAAATCTAAGATCTTTTGGAACTTCATATAATTGCGCTAAACACGCAAATACTCGTACGCTCAGCTACAATATGAAAGCTTGGACTACCAGAACGTTGACCCCGCCGTTCACATTAAAGCTAAACCTAGAGCTACCTACTTGTCAAAATTACGCCAACACACATTTTTTCCTCATGAAGCGTGTAACACTAAAAATAAATCAATAGCAATAAACCCCTAAACAAGAAAACCAAAAAAGCAAAATCATGATGTGGAAATAAGATAGAGATATGTGCTAACCTTTAACAAGAATTGGGTTGTTATCCAGACCTTTAGCATGATTGGAACTATCTTTGTGTTGTCATAACAACATATCTTTGGTTTTCAATTTCAGGTTTTATTTTGTTTTTACCTTTTACGCAATAAGCTTACTAAATGAATATCACATAAAACAATAAAGCAATTGTAAATAACATATATCTAACCTGATTCCCCTTCGTTACTCTTGCGACTTCATGCTCATCGGGCATTTATTCGAAGAGGTTGTCTCTACTCCTAGTTGATTTAGGGTAATCATCTTGGCTTGACTAAGGATAATATTTTGGATCCTCTCTCCTTTATGGGGTAGTAAAGCCGATTGTAACAGCATACGCCTTTTAAAATCCAGAAAGTCTTTGAAATATGATTTTTCATCTTTAGTTGTATTGACTATTTGTTTTGAAGCAACTAAACTTTGAGCAGAATGAAATACATATATATACTAGTATCAATTACATAGAAAGCGATCAAAATCAAAAAATGTACATGTAAATGGTGTTTAACGGGATCAAGGTTGATGAGGTAACACTATAGCCGAGGGAAAAAAAATTCTGGTCATATACTTGTACATCAATAACTTTATATGTAACTACAGGATTAATAGATCGCGTCGTCTAATTTTTGATTTTAGATATCAGCATTTCCAAATGGAATGAAAATAAAAAAAAAGGAAAAAGAGAGAAAACCTAGTCCACAAAATAAATTGAAAAGGAAAGCACGATGAAGGTGTATAGACCAGTAAATGACGTTTGACCATTTAAACGGTAACAGCCCATTGTTGGTGCGCAATAGTACCATTTTGGATTCCCAGGATATGATCATATATTCTCTTTGTGAGCGGGCCAAATTCTACTGTTGGGTCTTTGGGATCAAGGGGCACTTTAACATCAGTACCCTCGTATCCAATCTCTTTGATGGGAGAGATAACGCAGGCTGTTCCACATCCAAACATTTCCAAAAGTCGCCCTTCCTTGGATGCTTTTGCAACTTGTTTCATAGTAATAACACCCTCAGTCACCTTAAATTCATTGTACTCTCTGCAGACTTTGAGTACTGAGTCACGTGTAATTCCAGGAAGAATAGTACCATCAAGTTCAGGAGTAATGAGCTCTTTTTCTATTTGAAATAGCCAATTATATCTTGGTTTAGTCACAAATAGTACTTCATAAAATGATAAATATTATTAAAAAACGAATAATCAGCAAAAATTACCTCCAGCTTCGTTTATCCAGTAAACAAATACGTTCATAGTTCCAGCCTCGGACAAGTTGTGCTCTGGCCCAAAAGTCCAAAGGACCTGCTGATATCCCTTCTCAGCGGCGTCACGTAGTGCCTTCATACCACCATCATAGTTTGATCCCAATTTCTTGTCACCTGTACCGCCTGGCCATGCACGAACTCTTTCAGGGTCTGTCAATAGCCTTGTTGCCTTCAATCCTGTAGGGAAGTAAGGGCCTGATGGTGAACATATAACATAAAGCAAAACTTTTTTTGGGGTACGGACACCCAATACACCTTCTGTTCCTATCATACTTGGCCTGATATACATTGAAAGACCTTCTCCATCTGGAATATCACCTTTGTCAAGTCTGACAAGTTCCTCCAAGCACTTGAGGCCTTCTTCTGGATTGAAAGTCTAAGTTGTTGTTTGTTTATACTAAATCAGTCTTGTATCGCGTTATTGTGAAACACACCTTCATATTTTATTGCGTTTTTCTGTAGTTTATTGAATTTTATGTTGGCGCATATTTAGCGGTGTACTTACTGGAAAACCCAAAAACTCAGCAGAGTTGTTTAACCGTTTCATGTTTTCAATTGGTCTAAACAACCTATACTTTCCATCAACACCCTTATATGCCTTCATTCCCTCAAAGCATTCCATGGCATAGTTAAGCGTACTGGCAGCTGGATGAACTGAAAGATTTCCAAATGGTACAATCTGTGGACTGCCCCAACCATTATTAGCACACCATTCTACCATCAACATATGGTTGCTGAAATTTGCTCCGAATACGAGCTGGTCCTTTGGTGGGAGTGTCTTGATGGTTTCTGCCTTTTTGATTTTCAAATCTTTGTGCTATAGATAGATAACGTTACAAGAATAAAGATAAGTGCTACAAATGTTTGCAATTGGTTTAAAGTAATTTCTCTGGTCTGAGATGCACCGAAATTATTAAACTTGCTCACTTACGAAAAATGTCGAGGATGAACCACTGCTATAAGTTGCTCTTAGTATAGAGCTTAGGCTATTCAGTGCCCTGTTGCTTGTTCTACCGTACAACCTTGTTGCAAACATTATTATTCTAGATCTTTATTTTATAATCTGGTAAGTTGATACTGGAGCCTTTTTTTGTATTAAACGAAACGCTCACTATTTTTGCACTGTATCGAGAACGAGCTATTTCTTGCTATTTATACGGTAAAAAAGTGCGTGAATAACAGCTAGGAGTGAATACAATAACCTAACACACAGACTTTTACACCACTTAATTGCGCATTAAAAAAAAATCGGAGTCAAAGTGACTTGCGCTGTTATGATTATGGTTGATTTGAAGAAGTTGTTTTTATTGGTGGTCTGGGAGTCAGCTAAATGGTCATTTGCTTTGCAACATTAGATTATTCATTCACATTGGGCTTTCTTCATATTTTTTTGTCAGTTTTACAGCGTTTTAATTTGCATTATTTGGCTTTAAACATTATAAGGGTGAAAATCAAATAAAATTTCTTGAAACGCATGTAGACGAGGTTCCGTGAAAAAATTTTTTTTTAGCATTTCATAATGCGTAATTAAAGCAGCTATTGAAACAAGTCCAAGTTTACGGGCTGTTGCAAGGTGTTGGATGGTGCAAGGTATTGGATGGTGAAAGTAGCTAGAATTATGAAGGCGTAAACATCCGATCCTTGTAAAATGTGTATCAAATGTGTATCAAATGTGGTCTTAACCTAGTTTGATAGCTTGTGGGAATACTCGGATAGCTTTTTGTCACCATTTCTTTTAAAACATGTGTGTGTACAAAAAAGTGAAAAAGGGGAGAATAGTGTTATTTAATGACAGTGTATGCTTTAGTGACATGGTTGGAATCTTTTGAATTAGAGTTTTTTTTCCGATTAGCATTGAAACTTTTGTACCTTGGTATTATTTTCGATTCCAGCTCTATGTACATGCATTCTCTTTGTATTCAATAACTATGATGAAATAGCCGAAAGCTGTTGGTGAAAAAAGTATATCACCAAGATAAATATCTTGCTGAAACAAGTATATCCCATTGTGAGATCTTCTTTGTATGGTTTTATGTATTTAGTGTAACCAGTGTGTGTATACAATGTGGGAGTGAAAATAGAAAAAGTAATACACAATACCACTATACATCTGTGGATATCATTATTTTTTTTGGTAACCATAGCATGATTAGTGTAGTATATATATATATATATATACTAGCCTGCAGTCGAGTGTTGGGGTGGTACTGATATAAATGTGGTTTTCGAGCCACGATCTTCATTTCAAAGAGTGTAAGATACTTTTATATACGTCTTTATATAAGATTCATCTGTTGAGCCACGCCATCATTATTTCCCCTCCAATGTCTCACATTTTTTTAATGGCAGCTCCAAGCTTAAAGGACATTAACCCAGGTTTCATTCCTGCTCCAGTTATTGCAGCAAACTACAATGCATTTTTTCCTCGTATTTTTTTTTTTTGCATAGCCATCGAAATGTGCATTAGTAATCCTGTTTACTAAGCAAAAAGTGGGAAAAAAATTGCTTAATAATGATTCCATTGGCTTCTAACAAAGATGATGAAAAAAAGAGAGGCTCAAAACACATCTTTCAATCAAACCACTTCAAATCAAAACCATTTCTGAATGTATGTATGGAAAATAACAAAGCAAAAATTCGCCTATTTACCAGCCCCTCAGTTAGGGTTATAAAAAAAAGGTTTTACTAATACGCTTATTTCTTGAGAATAGGGCCTTTTACTTTTTTCAATATTTATACTGTGGGAAAAGTTTATAAATACTGTAGTTAGTCTTGGAAATCTCAATTAGCCAAAAGATAGATTTTTATAAAGAATAAAGAAAAATGTCACCAATAAACAAAGTATTTGACTATATTGTGATTGGAGGAGGAAGCGGAGGCTTAGCAAGCGCAAGAAGAGCAGCTTCTTACGGAGCAAAGGTTGCATTGATAGAATCCAGCGGAAGATTGGGAGGAACCTGCGTAAATGTGGGTTGTGTACCAAAAAAAGTGATGTTCAATGCCGCAGGCATCCGCGCTGCAATTGAGGATTCCAAGCACTATGGTTTCAGCACAGAATACAAGGGCTTCAACTGGGGAATATTGAAGAAATCTCGTGATGAATATATCAAACGGTTGAATGGAATATACGAAAACAATTTGAAAAAGGACAATGTGACCTATATCAGCGGTTTTGGTAAACTCGCAGGTGGAAACAAAGTGAAAGTTATTAGTGCAGACAAGAACGAGGAGATTTACGAAGCCAAAAAGATACTGATCGCAGTTGGAGGCAAGCCAACAGTTCCAAAAATCAGTGGAGCAGAATACGGAATCACAAGTGATGAGTTTTTTGAGCTAGAAACCCAGCCAAAGAAGGTAGCCATTGTAGGTTCAGGATATATTGGGGTAGAATTGGCTGGAGTATTCAGAGAGCTAGGCTCAGAGGTAGTCTTGCTTACAAGAACAGATACCATCCTTCGACACCACGATGAAATTATTGGAAGCACCATGATGGAAGAAATGACAAGAATCGGAATTAAGTTTGCGATTAACACAAGAGTAATGGAGGTTGAAAAGAATCAGGGTGCTGAAAACAGTTTGCCATATAAACTAAAATGGAAGGTTGTACCACCAACCGCTGAAGATGCGCTCGATGGCGCAAGTGTGCAGGAAGGAGCTGCCGCAGCATCGGGTGTAGAAATAGCAAGTGACGATTTTGACTGCATTATCTGGGCAGTAGGAAGAGAAAGTAAGATCAAAAATCTAGGATTAGATGAAGCGGGAGTCAAGGTCGATAGAAAAAACCTGATTATCGCAGATGAGTACCAATATACCGGAGTAGAAGGAATATTTGCATTGGGTGACGTATGCGGAAAGTTGGAATTGACACCAGTAGCAATTGCTGCGGGTCGTCGCTTGTCTGACCGCTTGTTTGGTGGTCCACAGTATGTTAACTCCAAGCTGGAATACGAATTGGTACCCACTGTGATCTTTGGTGTCTTGCCAGCAGGAACAAACGGATTAACAGAACGAGAGGCCATCAAAAAGTATGGCAAGGATAAAATCAAGACATATGTGACAAGATTCAGCAATATGTACAACGCGATGTTGCCATATAAGCCACCCACAGCTATGAAACTTGTGGTTCTTTTGCCTACAGAACAAGTAGTTGGCCTTCATATTATTGGCCGGGGATGTGATGAGATGCTGCAGGGCTTTGGTGTTGCCATGAAAATGGGTGCCACAAAGAAGGATTTCGACAACTGTGTAGCCATTCACCCAACATCCTCTGAAGAACTTGTTACCCTCCGCTAAGCTTTTAACTTTAGCTTTTTCGTTTGCTTATCGAACTTGGTTAATGTTTAGTATTTCTTTCCCCTACTACTTTTTTAGATATAATATTTATTTAAGACAAGTAAAAAGACTAGCCAAATAAAAGATAAAGTAAATCAGTTGATTAGATCCTAAAACTCAAAGAGATGGTCGAAGAAAAAAGAAGGAATATCAGCCAAGGGGAATTAGTCCAGGTTCAGATCCTTTTTGACCATTCTACTACAGATAGGGTGATAGGTTTTTTCCAATTTTAGGAATGTATCAACAGCCAGCTTTTGGTCGTTTTGGTACAACAAGCGATAGATTGGTCGAGTAAACTTCATTCTTCCTTGGCTACTGACAACATCTACAGCAGCATCAAATACCTTTTTATACCCACACTCTAGAGCCAAGTACAGGAATGCGGCTCTGATTTCGTAGTTTTTAGCATAGCTCATCGAGTACAGGCCGTCCATAGCGTCAAGCATCTGGTGTGAAAACTTGGTAGAACGGTCGTGATTGTGAGCACGGAGTGTCTTGATTACAACAAGTTTTTGCTGGGTGGATAGTTGCTCGAGCTCTTGTTTAGTAAACTGCGAAAAGTCTGTGCCATTACCATTGTTATCGGCCGAAATCCATTTTTCTGCCAACAAGATCGCGGCACGTTGTGGTGCCATATCAAATTTGTTTTCAACTGGTGGCATACCTGGTGTGTACAACCAGCCATTCCAATCAACCTTGTCTAGTTTTTCCCTGGCTTCATCATGTCCTAGGGTTGTCTCCATGTAGCTATACAAGAATCCTTTAAAGTCGTTTGTATCGATTGATCGGCCTCGGAACTCGCGGATGTATGCCTTTAAAAACTTGCTCCACACGTCTTTTCCAAAAATTGTCATAAGATAATACAAGAAGTTGTGGCCTCTTTCATATGGTACGCTCGAGAACGCATCATCTGGGTCAACCTCTTCCAATGTTGGTACCATTCTTGTCAGCTCATTCTTCTCTCCCATTCGTCTGACATCTTCTCCCAGGCTCTCCAGACCTAGAACTGACAGTAGTTGACTGGTATCACGTCCGCTCAATGCACCTGTGATTTCTCGCTCAAAGAACGTTGTCCACCCTTCATTCAACCAGAAATGCTCCCAGCTCCTGGCAGTCACCAAATTTCCCGACCAACTGTGTGCCAACTCGTGGTTGATCAGATCAACCAACGATCGGTCACCCGCAATCATTGTAGGTGTCACAAATGTCAGACATGGATTTTCCATTCCGCCGTATGGGAATGCTGGTGGTAAAACCAACAAATCATATCTACCCCACTCATATTCTGTCAATATCTCTTCAGCCACAGACACTGTCTTTTCTAGATCAGCAAATTCATAGGCGCACGCTTCTATGAGGTCTGGTTCACTCCATACGGCTGTTCTTGGACCCAGCTCGTGTCTTTCCAATACACCACAAGCTACCACTACTAGATACGATGGAATCTTGATCTTTTGCTCAAAGTGGAACACCCTGTTCTCACCTCCATCCACATCTTCCGATCCGGTTTGCAGTGCACTCATCAATGCAGTAAATGGCTTCGCCACCTTTATGTCTCCTGTGTATGCGATCTTAATAGATGGACTATCTTGGCATGGCATCATGCTACGTGCGTAGATACTTTGGCATTGTGTAAACAAAAATGGGTATTTCTTACCACTTGTTTGTTCTGGTGTCAAGAACTGCAGTGCTACCGACTTTTCGGTGGTTTTGTATGCAATTTGAATTGATAGCTTTTCACCCTTTTGGTATTTTCTATCCAATTCGATTTCCAGTGGGGTTCCATAGATATGGTGTACTTTTCCGCATTTGAATTGCAACTCTGTTTTGTCCTGCGCAGTCTCACCCCCATGCTGATTTACTAACCAGGCTTTATAAATATCCAATGTCATCGTGTCCAACACGACCTTGTCCACATTGTCTTGCAACACCACATGGCAAAGTGTGACTGAACCCTTCAGCAACTTGTTTTCAAAATCCACCTCCAGGTCCAAATGCAAACGCTCGGTTGTCACTTGTTCCAAGTTGGACAGTGTGTTTGGATCTATTTTTGCTGACATTTTCCTGATATTTTTATGTCCTTTTGCTTGTTTGTTAAATAAATAAAAAATTCAAAGAAAGTTGAACGTATTTTTTTTAGTATTGAAGTTCCTATTCCTATTCCTATTCCTATTATTTATATTTTTGGATGGAACATGGCTGAATTTCAACATGTAAACACCACAATTACACCAGATTAATTTAATCGTGTTTGAAGAAAATTATTCAGCATTCCTCTGTTGACATTGGTCCCTTATTTCATTAGAAACTTCATTTTGGTTTGATAATTGACTCCAGCCCCTTTGCTAATTTCCTGTGCATTTTAATTTGCCAAATTTAGTCCGTATTTTTTTATTCTAAAAAACGCCCTTCTCTATATTCCAAGCAGTTAGCCTCCTTAGTTTGGTTAATGGTTTGGATTACAAATCAAACCAAAAAATGGTGAGGGTGAGATAAAGGGGAAGGAGAATATGATGTATTACTACTATTCTTATTTGCTCCGCACCACAAAAATAAACACCCTAGAAACTAAGAATCATTTGTGGACAATCACTGATCGTACTCGGCACTTAAAAAAAAAGTGGTCTTGCAAAGCTTCTCACACTTTGTTTCCGGACTATTTTGCATATCCAATTGCTGTTTTTTGCTTTTCTTGTTTCCATCATTTATTTTGTGGAGTGACTTGAAAACTCAATTAGTCCATCGATTTGATTCAAGCTTATCTAAACAATTGTATATAAATTAACCAAATAAAAAAAAAGCAAATGAATAAATAAATATCTCTATGAGTCTAAAAGTGTAGCATCCAAGGACGAACACTCAAAGGGGCAGGCGAGCTTTTGGAATTGTCGAACTTGTATTCATAGTTCGTTTTTTACAGGTTTTAGTACTTTGTGCAAATAGGCGCAAAATACAAAAGCAAGAGTTACATGCTCTCATACACTGAACTCCTCCATTTTTGGAGGGATAGCAACATGAAAATATCAACAGTTATAAAGCAAAGCACCATAAATGATATTATTTGTGTCTTTGGCTTTATTTTTCTTTGAGTGCAATATTGAGGATTCGTTTAGTGCCTAATGTATATAGACTGTGAATATTCAATTATTTACGCATTGCCATGGTTAAAGGTTATCATTGATGCGGCAAACATTCTTTGATTGAACTTTAAGTATTCAGCTGGCTTGTCTAGATTATACATTAGCGGTGATGAGGGAGGTGGTGTTGCAAAATTCAACACATACTCAAGCATCTCATAATTTTTATTCAAAAGAAAGTGGGTTGGTATGTTGATGTGTTAGATACTACCAATGCCGATTCATCTGGTATATTTTACAACATTATTAGCACTACTAAAGTTGTTGATTTTGTAAATAGATACTCTCAAAACTTTTTTTTTGTATAAGGGGATGTACAATTACAGTGAAAATGCTGAATACTCCGGCTATATATATAAAAAGGCTGTGCTTGAATGTACAAATATGCCTTTTTTAACCTGTTTTTATTAAAATCGTTAGCAATCAAAAATAATCGCACCAATGCTACAAAAAACTGAACCTGTTATTGAGACAGAGACGAAAATTCAACTTCAAGGAATGTGATAAGGCCAGCACTATTAGATATATTTAGACCCATTTTTTAGATTGAAAATATCTGATGGTGCTTTTGATCAACCAATATATTTTTCCAGTGGAATTTTCTAGTAAAGTCTCGTCCCTTCTTTATCGAATTTAGAAAAAGAGGAAGTATATGATATATACGCAACATATTATGGAGGGAATGACAGAGATAACACTAGTGCAGTCAGTTCAAAGGTTTTCGGTAAAAAAAATCACTTGATCCAGGTGATTAAATGAAAAGGAAAAAGGTCAAGTTAAATGGACAGTCATTTTTCAGGTGTCTAGACCTAGTTGAACGAGTATTGATAAAGGTAATTTAAAAGTGGTTCATGTTGTATGTACGTTGTACTCATCTGCTTGACTAGTTCTTTGGAGGTTCATGTTGTAGACCTTGAGAACAAGACATGGGAATTATATTGGTGAGTTTGAGCAAGTGAAAACAATATAGTTACCCAGTCATTAACACTTGGGAAAATACAGATTGTCAAGTCTTATATTTATTGATGGTTATGGGTAACTATGCTTTCAAAATTTAGAATTTCACTGTGAAAATAGAACAATATAAGAATCGGTACATGTGTGTTTGCGAGTTCTCACAACGAAAAAATAAGAAATGAGCTCACATTCGTTTCCTCTAATGCAAGAAGTTAGTAGTAGAAGTTAATAAAGCACAA
>LSSK01000318.1:0-74837 GCA_001969505.1 Zancudomyces culisetae
TTATTTGCTAGAATTATTTCTATGGGTTTATCCAAACTTTGGATCATGATACTGTGATTAGTTATAAGATTTTTCCTTATAAAATTTCCTGATGCTCCAGTGTCAACTAGAGCCGTGGTATGTATCTTTTTATTTTTATATTTTAACTTGATATTAATTAAAAAATTATTTGAAAATTTAGTATTATTAAGAAAGTAAGTATTAAAAACTGTGGATCTTGAGGGTCCCGCTGTGTTCTTCAGATACCCTCCGATTTCTGAAGAGTTCTGTGGTTTTTTGAATCCTTTAATTCAAATGGCGGAAGCTTGATAATTCCGGGCTTCTTTCTGTTCGGCAATGAGGTCTTGAACTTTCTGATGGGCGAACTGCTTCTGGAACTCATGGCTTCTTGATTGCGGAATTTGCGTGGACATGTGGAGACGGTGTGTTTATCTCCACCACAGTAGAAACAGAGACGGTTATACATTCTGTTATCTCTTTCAGATTCGGAAACTCTTTTGATCCCCATTGAGTCCACGTCCATACGGGTTATTTCTCGGTTGGAGAAGTGAGAGGGCGGAATCCATGGTTTTATCTTGATTTTCTCGGCTTTGCGCTGATAGATGCGGTTATCTATCCGGATACAGAGTGCGGCAAAATCTTCAAATCCTGGCGGGTGTGATTCTAGGGTCGATAGGGCGTCTTTGATTTCGTCGTTGAGACCCTCATAATAAGACTTGAGCAGTGCAGGCTCATTATAGTCGGTCTCTAGGGCAATGGACTTGAACTGGTTCGTGAACGCTAGGCACCGTGATTTCCCCTGGCGGAGGTTGTTTAACTTGTTTTGGGCTACCCAAACCGCGTTTGGTTCCCCAAAGGTGCGGTCAAGCTGTGCCACAAAGTTATCGTACTGGAACAGGATCGGATGACGGGATTCTTGAAGGGTTCGGAACCAGGTCTGTGCCCCCTCGGTCAACAGCGTGCCTATGAACAGGACTTTTACGTGATCGGTCGGGAAACGGCTAGGCTGGAGCTTGAAGACTGTGGAAACTGTGGATAAGAAGTTTTTTACATTGTCCTTTCTGGACCCTGAAAACTTCTCTGGTGATGGCACCTTGGGTTCTGGGATCAGTCCTCTTTGGACATTGGCGGACTGGCGGAGCGTGTCTACTTCTTCTGTGAGTCTGGCCATTTGGTTCATGAGAGTTTGAACCATCTATTGGTTAAGATTGGTTCTTCGGACATGATTCAAGAGAGAAAAATATTATGTTAAGACTTGAATATTTAAGATTAAATTATTTATTACTATTAAAATTTAGAAAAATATGGTATTCAGTAGTGAATAAGATATTTTTCTCTGAAGTTCTCTTTCGATGGATTTCGAAAGGGTTTTTATACTTTTACTCCAGAGATTTTTCCATATAAAATTTTCTTATGTAAAGTTGCTATCAAACTATAAATTTGACTATTAAACTTATGAGTAACT
Source organism: Zancudomyces culisetae (assembly GCA_001969505.1). Classification (NCBI taxonomy): domain Eukaryota; kingdom Fungi; phylum Kickxellomycota; class Harpellomycetes; order Harpellales; family Legeriomycetaceae; genus Zancudomyces; species Zancudomyces culisetae. Next base: position 1,466 of record LSSK01000318.1, read on the forward strand.
GATGTGATTAACTACCGCGAGTTTAGTGTGTCAATGATTGCGTCACTCATGTTATTTTGACGATTCTTTGAATTATTAGTTTTGGACTCTTTTCTAGAACTCTTTTATCCTAAAATGGTCTGTGAATATTTTTATACGGAATTTCATCGCGAAATTCATTTTTACTAGACTTGGTTGGATTAATTAAATATTTGTACTTATTTACATTTTATTAGTTTGTACTTAGTTACATTTAATTAATTTGTACTTAGTTACATTTAATTAATTTGTACTTAGTTACATTATAGTAATTTCTATATGGTTACAATTCTATTTTGTAACCTTCTTGATTTGGTCATGGAGAATTATGTAAGCATGATATTATTTAATTTATTATGAAACAATTCCTAACAGTCTACTATAATTTCGTAAATAGTTGTTGCTTGTGCTACACATTCTTCACGACTTCGAAAACCTGCTTGTTCTTTGGCTAACACTTCACTCTGTTATCCTCCTTGTTGAGTCTTGTTGCAACTATCTTTGCAACAAGTTTAACCATGGTTGGAATGAGTGAAATGCCCCGATAGTTGTTGGGGTCTGTGAGGTCCCCCTTTTTGGGCACCGGTACTACAATACTGGTGCTCCACCTCTTGGGTATCTCTCCCGTCTCAAAGATTCTTGTTACCATTCTAAATATTGCGACAGCTAGCGGCGAGGTTGGCTCTTCTTCCCCTTGCACCAGCTTTTATATTTTGTTTGGGATCCCGTCTATCCCTGCTGCTTTGTTGTTTGGGGTATATTTTAGAACTACCCTAATTTCATCCCACCTTATTTCATCTGCACAGCCTTCTACATCCTGTAGTTGCTCTAATTCCATTTCCTCCCATTTTTTGGGTTTCTGCTATTGCCCGTGAGGTCTTTAGCAAGATCCCCGAAATGATCCGCTCAGATTCTTTTTTTGATTTCTTCCTCTGACCACCTCTCCTAGTTTATTTTGAATCGGTCCGCTACTATACTGTTTGATACCCTTCCAGTCCTCGCTTTTATCCAGCTCCATAGTTGCTTCGGTTTGTTCTGGGTTAGGTACATACTCGCCAATTCTATATCCGTTATGTAAACTTCCGAATATATCTTTTTACTTTCTTGTTCGCTTTCTCTTTTACACTAATAAATTTTTTCTCTACTGAATCATCATTCAAAAGTTTTTTATATAGTGCTCTTCTTGTCTTGATTATCCTGATTGTGTTTTATGATAATATTTTTGTTGTGTTTGCGGGTCTATTGCCCACTTCGTCGTATTATTCGGCTGATTCTTTTACTGCTACTTCCAGTTCTTTGGCCATTATTTCCGTATCATCTAAGGCCATCAGCGCTGAAAACCAATTATTGGTTTTGAATTCTTCCGAGCTTTCCTTGATAGCCTTAGTGTTCATTTTACTCTTTTTCTCAGCTTTTATCTGCTTCATTGACCACTTTGCCTGTACTGGCAATTGGTCTGATAAGTCGAGACTTGTCTATCTTCAGCTTTCTGGTCTTACTTGTAACCCTGAATAAAAGATGTGATCGATCATCCGGCCCTTCTATCTCCCTACTCTCCTTGTTCTTGTCGCATTGGTGATTATTGCCTGATTAAATGATATACCAGTCTTTGTCATTAATGCAGTAGCTCCTCTCTTATCCATATTAAAGTCCCCTAGAACTACCGTTTTAATTTCTTTAATGTTATTCTTTAGCTTTATGGTGTTCCACGAGTGTTTCCTTTGCTTGTTTTCTTCACAGCCCTGCTGATGGAATGTGTACGTTAATGACCACAGTCACCATCTTAGACCCATCTTCGTATATGCCTATGAATTTCCTATCATCCAGAATGGTGTCGATTTATATTTCTCTATACTGAGACCAGATTTATCTCTCATGGCTATCTGTAATTCATTTCCTCCTCTTCCCAGTTCAGAGTTGGACTCAATAGACGTATATCCTGCCAATTAGCATCTATAAGTTTTTTTACTTAGTAAAGTTTCTTGTAAAGCTAAGATATCTGGCCCTTCCTGAGCCATCACGTGCTCTAGTACCGCTTTAGATTCTTTAATACCTCGTATGTTGTATGTCCATATATATATACTATTATTTTTGTTTATTTTATGCTGTATGGGCTGGTATCTGGTGCCTCTCCTGTTTTTCGGCCTTTCCATACGTCCATTAGCCCTGAGGGCTTTCATTAGTTTACAATTTTTTTTTCGCTGATCTCGTGATTTGCACCCTTTTTCTCGATTATCTCGTATCTTAACGCTTGTTGGTTTGTTTATTTTTTTTTACTTAAGGTATCAGGATATTACCCCCCTCATACCTAATTGCCAGTTTTATTGAGCTCATCAATGTTCCATAACAGGAGTTTTGTAACAGCCATAATGTTACATCTACTACCCATAATTATATTTTACATTTCTTCTATATAATCATTTGTTTTAAGCATTGATGTAATTCTTAGAAATTACATTTTGTTTAACAATAAAACTCGTACTGTGACAAGTTTTTGCCTCCTGTTATCCATTTTTTCCGGTTGTCCTGTATATGTATTTAAGTTATATATGCACTCTAGTGACGCATTTTGGGGTCCCCAAGTGGTCATTTCTAGTACATTTGGTCCCCGCTGAGTCGAGATTTGGTGATTAGTCTTCCCTAATTTAATCCTCATTGCCGCTGAACTCAGCGACATGATTCAGTGCATCCTGAAAATCGCCATGAGTGTGGTCCTGGGCTGGAACCCCCACTTGACCACTTTTTTCCCGACTCGTTTCGGATTCTGAATCTTCATCCATCTCATGCCTTCGCTCGATATGTCTGAGCCAATACCTTAGTGAGTCGGGTTTGGAGTTTTCTAGCTCTGTAATCGTATCAGCGTCCATGGTAATAATTTTGGTGGAAATGTATTGATTTACAATTAATAATTTTGTTTTTATATTAATGAAATAATTATAAAAGCATATACTGTATTTGAATACGGTAATATAATTTAGATATATATATTTTTAAAATTATTATCATTACATTTACAGATTGGAAATTTCTTTTAGTTATTTAGGGGAAGCATTTATACTTTAAAATATTTTAATAGCTAATCACAAGGATATTAACAATCTTAATATATTTGAGAAAGCGTGAATATATTTCCATTTTACACATATTAAATAAGGAAATTCAAATTCATGGAGGATCTAAACTACTATAAAATTAAAGATTTAGAAAGAATTAAAGCTATAATTTCAGATGGTGCTCCAACTATGTACCTAAGCTACGATGGACACTATGTACAATTGTAAGTATATGTATCTGTCTCAAAGAGTTTTATTGAATAAACAGTTTGTAATTCTTAGGGAATTACAACAAAGCATAAACCAACTGATTATATAGAAGATAAAATATATAATATAATTATGTGTAATATGTTGTAATATTATTGGCTGTTCAGTATCAATTAGTAATATGGAATTGAGTTAGTAATATTATATTTGTAAATTTAGTTGACACAACTTAATGTTAAATTAAATTTTATAATTTTATCAATATTGAATAATTTTAATCCATTTGATAAACATTAATACTAAAGATAACACTGAAAAGTTATACTTGGTATATTCGACCACTCGTTTGTCAAAACTTCCAACTTGATAGAATGCATATGATTAATACAAAGATTTTAATTGAATGATCAGATGTATCATTAATTAGATAAATTATTCAGATTCAAGCAAAGTTTAAGCCTTGTTAATTTATTTATAATAGTTTATTGTTTCAAGCGTATTTAATTTGTAAATTCTATATTTAACTGGTCAGATAATAATGAAATTTCAACAATAATATATATCATTCAAACTTTTATTTTAGAATTGTACAAGTCTTCAACTGTTCAAAAAAATTCATTTGAAAAAATAACAGATCATTTCAGTTTAGCTGAACTTTTGTTACGTATCTGCTAATATAGATTCTGCTATACTAATTGGTATAATTGTAAAATAGATGATATAATACTTGTTAATTATAACATACATTCTCTTAAAAATTGTATCAGTATTTATTTATATTTAAAAAAAATAACTGATTTTCATCAACTCACTTTCTTGAGTTTTTGATTCTATTTAACTAATCTACAAAACTTTATTCACAACATATATATTTCAAATTAATTAACTAAACAAGTCATTATAGATGGATACAATTCAATATATTAGAGTCGATAGTATTAGTTAAGTTTCTCGATGTAAATTGTGTAATCAATTATAAATTAATTATCATATCTTAATAATAGATTTATAGACTATATATTATCATTTACTGAATAATCATAAATTGATTGTCCATCATATAATATTAATTATCGAGGTTGATATTTTAAACTGTCTAGACTTTGTTGAAAAAAGCTAAATATTTACTGTAGGAACGAATAATCTTGGATTATATAGTTGTATTTTGTAACTTCATAGTTAGATTTTTTTTTTTAGTTTTTGATTTAGTTATATTGTTAAAATGTTAAAAGAGATTTTGTAATTTTTTTGAATTTATATCTGAATTCTAAATTTTTAGTAAAATTTTTTTATTAAAATAACAAATTTACTTTCTATTGGATATTTCAATTTCTTTTTTGATTCATTCAATACTGCTATACAAATTTAAATATGAACTCCAATCTACGATTATATATATATCTCATTATATTCAGGTCGATAAATGTAGCATTAATCAAAACAATTCACCATCCTGATGAAGCTTGGCAAAGCCTAGAAGTTGGACATAGGCTGGCTTATGGTTATGGCTATCTAACTTGGGAATGGAGAGAAAAAATCCGAGGTTGGGCATATCCTCTACTTTTTGCTTCACTTTACCGAATTTCAGCTTTTTTTGGATTGGATAACCAACTACTTGTAAATAACTATATTTATCTCTAGTCTTTATAATTGTATTTAGATATTAATACTAAATTAATCGTCTTTAGTTTTTAGGTCCCTGGATTCTTGTTATCCTAATCTCAGCATCTATAGACTACTATACATTTAAATTTGCTGTAAAATTTGGTGATAAACGTATTGGTGAATGGACAGTAAGTTTCACTTTCTTTCTTTTTAATTTGTCATAATCTATTTCTCTGGATAATTTATTTTAATTATTTCACACATGATTACCTATTAGTTGTTATGTTCGATTATATCTTGGATGTCTTTTTCTGGAATTCCTCGACCGCTTAGCAATTCTATAGAAACGATGTTCGCTGCTCTGGCTTATTCATATTGGCCTTGGGCGAAGAATTCTAATGAATTATCTTTGAGAGAATTTTCGCATAATCTGAAGCTCTCATTGATCTTTGCTGGAATTGGTTGTATTTTTAGGCCAACTAATGGAGTAATATGGGCTATAGCTGGAGTTGGGCTTTTGCTTCGAATTAATACCAGATTGAAACTTCACACCCTTATAAGCGCTTGTGTAGTTGGGTAAGACTCTATTTATATTTTCCTTAATATTTTGCAATTTTTTATAATTCAAAAACTATATTAATCACTTTTAAATTTTCAACATTAGGACGATATTAATCACAGTCATGTTTGTAGTAGATAGGATTGGTTATGGAGAGTGGTGTTTTCCTGTGTACAACTTCTACAAATTCAATTTGCAAGAAAACTTGGCAGTGTGGTTTGGAGAGTCATCTGGCTTGTTCCATATTTTTGTCAGTGTTCCAGTATTATTTACCACTCTATTACCATTAATAGCCCTTGGAATATATTGCGAGTTACTTCCCTCGTTCAGCCTTCAAAAATCTAACAGAATTGGATCATCTTTGATATCACGGGCATGCTCCATCGCCTCAGCGGTTGAACCTGCATTGGTTGCATTGGGTACAATAATCGTATATTCATTTGCAGGACACAAAGAACCTCGGTTTCTATTTCCTCTTTTGCCCATAGGCTTTGTGTATTCAGGAATCGGTCTAAACACTCTCTATGGCTCTTCTGGGTTTTTCAAATTGCTTGGTCTTTTGAACATTGATGAATCATCCAATTATTCTGATTTCAAATTAAAGAATAATAGCCTGCTATCATCCGTAAAGTACGATTCCCACCCGAACCCCAGATCAAGAAATCAAAAATATTCATCCAACAACAAACTTCTAGCCTTTCTTTCACAATTGACTTTTCCCAGCAAAAAACTGTTGCTGACTTTTCTTGTTATTACCAACATTCCAATAGCTCTTTACTCCAATCTATTTCATAAAGCAGGCTCAGTGAGCGTGATGAAATTTCTCAGGCGTGAGGCTCAAAATGGAAACGTTTCAGACATTGGCTTTCTAATGCCATGCCACAACACTCCTTTCTACAGTCATATTCATACTTCCGTTTACATGTGGTTTTTGACCTGCGACCCGCCTCTTAAAAAATCTGAGCTTGAATCTCATTACTGGGAGGCTCAGGACTTTGAAACGGACCCTATTATGTTTCTGAACAAAAACATGTTTGAAAAGCCTCCCCCTTCTGAACTCGAAAAACTGGCTATGGTTCGTGACCCTTATTCAAATGTTTTACATTATCCTGTCATAACCCCATTCGATACCCCTCCACACACCTCTGTAAATGGCAGTTTCAAGTACTGGCCTAGCCATGTTGTGATGTTTGGTGCTATGGAAGCTAGAATATCCGGCTATTTGATTAAACGAGATTACAAAAAGGTAACTTTTTCTTTTTTATGGCAATTATATATAACACCCCTTCGTTTTATATGGTTTATTTAACTGATTTTTATTTTTGACATTAAATAGTGCGCAAGCTTTTTCAACACTATTTGGGATTCTGATCAAAGGATTAAAGGAGATGTTGTTGTTTACTGTAAAGTCTAAATGCGCCAATATGGCTTTTTACTATTTTTTTTGTTTAGTTTTCGAGTTATTCTTTAGTCCGCTATTCACATGACATGTAAACTATTTTTATTATCACTTTTGATTTTTCACTCTCATTTGCTGATTTCATTTTCGATTTATCTATTTTGATAATAAATTTCAACAACTTTAGTTAAAAATTTTTTATCATTGTAGCCACACATTACTTATAAATATTAAATATCAAAACACTTGAATCAATACCAGACTTTGATATAATCTGTTGGTAATATATATCTAATAATGCTGAGTATTCAAAGATTCAATAAATTAGCCACAAGGTTGGCTAACTTGAATACATTAGTCTACAAAAACAGCATCTCGGTCACGGAAATCACGAAAAATGTTAAATTTCAACAGCGATTCATGTCGGTTACAAAAGACGATGGTCAGTTCAAAACATGGAAACCCGTCACCCCTGGTGTACGCCACAAAAAAATGGCATCTCGCGCTCATCTTTGGAAAGGAAAACCAATTCGTACTCTTACAGTTGCCAAACGAAGAACTGGTGGTAGAAACAACACTGGGAGAATCACTGTCAGGCATAGGGGTGGAGGTGCCAAGCGACGTATCAGACTTTTAGACTTTTTCCGAAAAGATCAAGGAATTCAGGAAGTAGTCCGATTGGAATATGATCCTGGACGCACAGCACACATCGCATTACTCAAACATTTGGAAACCAAAAAGTTTTCATATATACTCGCACCGGAGGGGCTCAAGCCTGGTATGACCGTACAATCATATATGTATCTAAGCAACTCTGTCAGCAATGGCAAAAACAAAAAAAACCGTAGTGTATCCAGAAAATCAGATTCCAACCAAAACTCGGCAATTCCAAATACATCACTGAATTCTAATGAGCTACAAGATGATAGCGTCGAAAGAATGCGTGAACTTAGCAACCTTACTAGATCTATCAAGGTTGAGGTTGGAAATTGCCTCCCCCTAAAACTGATTCCCCCAGGCTCAACCATACACAGCATAGGTTTACATCCCGGTGATCGTGCTCGTCTTTGCCGCTCAGCAGGTGCCAGTGCTCAGCTTTTATACACTGCCCAACACGGTACAGCTCAAATCAAGCTATCCAGTGGTGAGGTTCGACGTATCCCAGTCGACTGCTGTGCCACAATTGGAACTGTTAGCAATTCGAACCACAAATACGAAGTAATAGGTACTGCTGGTGCCAATAGGCGTCGTGGATGGCGTCCTACTGTCAGAGGTACTGCTATGAACAAGCATGATCATCCTAATGGTGGTGGTCGTGGTAAGAGTAGAGGTGGAAGACAGCCCACAAGTCCTTGGGGCAAGTTGGCCAAGGGCGGAAAAACAAGATACAAGCTCAACCCGCTGGTCATTCGCCACAGAAATAGAAAATAATAACCTATTTATTTTTTTCCATTCTTTATTTTATTACCTTGTCGATTCATTTTTTATTGCTTTTATTTCTTTAGCACAATAAAATTATATTAATGTAAACTAATACTATTTAAATACTATTTGGTCTTGTCCGATTTTCACACTATTCACTGTGTAGAGACTGCGCTGCAGTGGTTGCAAGGATTGTCTTAGATGACAACGAACTTTAGACTAAATTTTAGAAACGGCGAGACTAAATGGCCGTTTAACCTAAAATAGGCTATAACTACATGGAAGCATAATTATTTATTTGTTGTTATTTAATGGGATATCTTTTAAACTGGGTGTGATTTAAAATATCGAGTTTTTTGGTTAATCTGGGTAAAACAACTCGCTTTCGTCATTAATATTTTAACAGTTTGGTATCCTAAATTTTAAATGCCTATACAATTATTAATTTTAATATTGGTGTATATCAAAAATAAATTCAAGTTCTGGTTTTGCATTTATTATTTACAGTTTGATCATAATAGTTAAACTTTATTGTTTATATATAGGGTAGGTAGTTCCTTGAGAAACATTAAAAAATCCTTTATAATTACATAGTCACAAACTAATCATTTCTCATTAATAAGAGTTTTAGAAGGATCTGTACATCATATTTTAGACTACAAGTTCTAGTTTCTAACTATTCTTATATTTAGTTAACTTTTTAATAACTATAATGTTGACACATTAAAATTTATTCATAGAGCCATTAAGACCAAATCTAACTTGACACTGGTTCTAGAGGAATTATGATACTTGGATTAAACATGTTTTAAATATAATTGTGAGTGCAATGTTGCTGTATTTAACTCATGCGCCTTTTTTTCATTCCTGTACTATTTTATAATAATCACTTTGAGTTATTACATTTCGTGATATCCATACAGTTTGTAAAAAAAAAAAGTAAAATATATATATCGCCACTCTTCTTCAGCACTATGAGGTAGGAAGAGGATTATATTTGTAATTTCCGCTTCCACAACCTGCATCAATTTATAAAACGCTAAATCAGTAAAGCTAGAATATAAAAATGATAGTCAATACATCGACTTTGGCATGCATACTCGTTACACTGGCGTTATCATATTGTCAAAGCCAACGCGAAACTCTTGAAGAAACTCCAGGCGAGAAATGCGTAAGAGATCAGTGTGGTGGAAATGCTGTAAACGTAAAATGCATTGCTTCCTGCTATGGTGTACCCAGCCCAAACGAAACAATGGTTAACCAAACCAACAGTTGTTATGTTGATTGCATCGCAAAACGCTTAACCACTGATGAATATACACTTTGTGTCGACTATTGTGTGAAAAACTTTTACAAACCATCAACCTATATTGAACCTGATATGAATTCAATATTATCCTCAAAACAAAAAAATAATGATGATTCTAATTCAAGTAATCAACAATCCAATGAAAAGAACAAATCGGTAAACAAAAATGCCACTCTTGACAATTATAAACAAAATAAACAGCCCAAAAGCCAAGAAATCTTATCGGATTCCAATGCTGCCCTTTGTCGTTCAAACTTTACCCTTGCACTTCTTGGACTTGCTATTTTATTCCAGTCCCTTATAGCTTAAATCTTTACTAGGAATTTCTCATTTACTTTTCATTCGTGATCTCCACAGATATGGTTGATATTTAACATTTGCATTGTTAATAGTTACAACATTTCGTGTAAAAAAGTAGTATTTGAATAATTTACATAAACTAAAGTTATAATATACAAAAGGTATTGTGATAAGCTGTACTATGCTAAATAATTCCATCTAGCCAATCTGTAACATCCTGCACCGAAGATTTGCCCATTTTACTCGGTGCATTGGATGACTTTCTAACGTTTCCATCGTTATTGCTGATTTCAGCTTTAAATAGCTTATTTGCCATTGGAGTAGTATTGGTAATGTCTTGGTTTTTAATTTTACCCTTGGGAGAGTTGTCGAGAGTTTTAGCTATTGGCATAGTTTAATTATTTAATACCTTTCTTCACAACTGAATTAAAACTAAAATTGACATACCTTTAACTTTGAGATTTAGTTTTTTCAACTCTTTTCCACTATCTGTATAAAAAAGATTTAGAAATTGAAGCGTTAGAAAGGAGTTAGAATATGTTGGATAATATAAATACCTTTATTTGCGCTGACAGTCTCCTCAACATACGCTTCATTTTTTGGTATACATTTGACCTGGTTACCCTATTATTGACAGAATTAGAATTAGTATACACAAATTTTCAGCTCATTGAATTATACAAATAACAACAACCCGAGTATTATATGACCACACGCTTACATGGTATCCCAAATCACCAAAACTGAATGGTAATAGTGCATAGCTTTCAATCGGCACATTATCCTTACTAACAAGCTCTAGCTCAGGAACTTGAAAAAATGCATCATATGTATCCTATTTGTATTGAAAGTAGCAGTGTATATACCCAATATATCTTAATTTTTTCTAAAAAGTATGTGTTTGAGTAAAATAGAGTGCTTACATCTACAATATTGGAATCCCCTAAGCTCGACGTTCTCGTTTCTGGAACCATAAATGATCCCTGTGATTGAAGAGACTCTAAATAAACATAATTTCGATTTGTTCTGAATAAAATTCTTGAAAGCTTTGTAATCCATTCTATATTTATATCTATTAACAAGTAATATTATCTCATCGTACCATTCTTTTTTTCGTCAAAGTACTTTAGTAAAGCAGAAACTTCTGCATTGATTTCGTCTATTTGTTACATGTTTTTTCAAATTCAGATGTTTTTTTTTATGTATTCTAAAAAATAAACATTTTAACCTTAAAAGTAGCTTTAAAATATAACAATACTGATTTTTAAAATATACCTTCAGATTCCTCCTCTTGTTCCAAGTATCTCCATGAATTGTCGACGATTTCTCGCTTTCTATAACCTAAAATTAAAAATATAATTTCAATCAAATATCTGATACCATCACCAAACAAAAAGATAAATGTACTTGCTTTTTGGATTGCCTATTTGATTTCCAGGCCCAGCCTTAGAAACTCCTAGCTTATTTGTAGAGGGTTTGGATTCAGATCTTTCCACTTGAGGGCCGGGAGTATCCTTTATTTTCGAACTGTTTTTTTCCTTTTGCGAATTATTTTTTATGGGTTTGGGGTTCGAATCGGCATCTTTCGATTCAGGATTGTTTTTTTTATAGTTTCTGCTCGCCTTTTGTTTATATGGATCTGGTCTCATTTTGTAACGATTGTTTTTTATTATCTGTTATTTTTAATACTAAATATACTCGTTTCCTAAGTTTAACAATAAATACTGCTTTCTCGATTTAAATTTTAGTATGGAAGCAGCCTATCAAAAGTGGAGTTAATCAAAAATATCCCAGCATTATTTGAAACAACTTGGATCCAAATACGCAGATAATAGACAGAATTAGCTAAAAGCAGGTCTTATGGTGCTAAATAATCTGCGAATTTACATTTCACGACTATTTTTTAATTGATTTATCTGTCAAGCTGAGCAAATGACTGTTAACATTGTATGCTATGAGTGTAACTGATGAAAAAACATCTGACCATCATTAATTATTTTAATTAGCGTGCTGAGCTTGTAGGTTTGTATTTACCAACTACATTCCTGAAACTTCAGTAAAAGCCAAGAATACTCCTATTTGTTTATCATGTATAATTATCAACTCTTATGCAGAAATTAGTCGTCATCTTTGACCAATACCATCCTTTTTTTTTCGGATCACCTTATGCAAATGCTATAGATTTTTGATATTTTATGATGTTAATCACTTTTCCCACAAAGACTGATTAAGTGATTATTATTGAAAATGGCAATTCTACTACTAATGTACATATTTCATTAGTATTCTTTTCTTTGATCCACAGTTTGCTATTGCTTTTTGAATATACTACTCCTTTATTGTGTCTTTTATTTTAACTTGAGTTATTTTATCAAATAGTGCATATCAAAAAGTATATACTACAGCACATACAAATGAACAGACCAAAAAACAGAAAATAAAATGTTTATAAAATTGCCCAAAAAAGACATTTATTTACACCCCCTATTCTTTCTTTTCTTCTTGCTCTTGCTCTTGCTCTTGCTCTTTCATTTTTTCTTTCAATGTTTTTATTAATCGAGCACATAATTCAACTGACTCTTGTTTAATTAAATTTAAGTAACAAGAACCTTAAACAAAAACTGTTGTTTATTACAAATTGATAATTAAAAAACCCCAAAATTAACGCTAACACTGACTAAAATATTTTTTCAGCCCTTTATTATAAAAATTTAGAGACTCGTGGGAGTTCACGTCTCATTCATCTATATTTTCCTTTTATTACGTATTATTGAATGCTCTAATTATGGTTAATATTATCATCCAGGTTTTTATTTGCTTTTAATTTGTTATATCCCGAAATTCGTTTTTAGTAGGTTAACTACTAAGAGTAAATGAGTAAATGAGTAAATTAGCAAGCAGAAACGTACCAAGCTGCTCACAACACACGACTGATTCGAACATTTCCTGTGTTTAATCTCGTTTGAAAATTGTTCTATCTACCCCACGTTTATTATTTTTACTTTTTGGCAAATGTAGAAGCGAGTAGTTGCGGAAAGTGGGTTTCGAATAAAGTGACTCGAAAGAAATGAACCATTAAATCAATGTGACCACCGAGGCATCTTTTTACACTAGCATTAGCAACCACATTACCCCTACACAAAATTTGCTTTATAAATGTGTTTCATTTGGCTGAATATTTTTATGTAATTGAGGTTTTGGTGCAATTTCAAAAGTGTTAATAAGATGGCGAATGTGAAAATATTGTTGAAAATTTGTAGTGAGCTAAATCCAGAACATTTAAGCACATCACGCTTAAAATGTGGCTATGAAGGTAAATAAATGCGCTCAAAAGTTTCTTATTTGCAGTTAATATCTTGAGGCATACTAGGCTACAGTAAATAACAGAGTGCGTTAAAAGCAAAAAATCTTTTCATTGAAGCACTCGAGACTTTATTTCATATACCCGGATAAAACATGACATTAGTATTTTTAAGCTGGCCTATAGCCTCTATACAATCACAAACATCTCTCTAGAATACAAGAAAAGCGAGGAAATATCCAAAATTCATCAAATCGTATTGATACAAAGTGCAGCTTTAAATTTTGGGTGAATGCTAGTTCGAATACAGTATTTATGAGCAATAAAATAATATTATAAAGAATATTAAGTTTAAATCACATCCTAATTACTAGAATGCTAAAGCAATACTTTTTACTATCTTTTAACAATATTTGCTAGGTTTTTATATTTTAAATTAGAATAGCATTTTAGTGATAATACTCCAAATTGTATTGCTAAAATCAAGGTAGACTAAAAAGAAAGCAAAGGATAAGTGTCTAGAATAGGGCGAAATACAATACATTCGCTACACATTTTGCTCTATTGAATACAAGCTACTACAACAAACAAAAAATAGAATTGGACAGAGCGAGAAAAGTTATGAAAGGGCAACTGAGACGGAAAATAAATAATCAATAGGCAAATAATTATACTGGAAAAAACTATGGTGGTTCATGGGAGAATCATAAACTTAAAAGTTAAACTAGATGAAAGTTACATTATATTACGAGGAAGTAACGATGAGGCTCCAGGGCTTATATTAGGCGGTGTAATAATAATGAGGGTAGATAGCCCTGTAATATTGAAAAAAATGGAGCTAGATTTTATTAATGACTTTCGTTTATATCTGAGTAAGGGTAAGGTGGTAGTTTGCGATTATAGGAAGAGAGGAAGAAGTAGAAAGAAAATTAGGTTACATTTATATATAAACTGATACTCTGAATTATTATATTCATATTTACCATGTATTTTAATGTTTAAAAATAGATAAATTAAAACCATCAGAACAATATAGAATCGACGAAAAAATACTTTTACAAAAAAGAGATTTTTTAGAATGTTTTGATGGGCCAAAACAATTCACACCAGGAGAATATACATTTAGCTTTTCGCTACCAATACAAGGATCGATGGTAGAAACCACAACTTTGGAGCATTTTACAAATAAATATCATCTAAAAGTGGTTGCACAAGGGAATAACCTTTTTTCCAGTGCTGCTTTAAAAGAAAAAATCAACATAAAGAGGGATGTCTTGACAAACGGTATGATGAATATTTCTGGAATAGATATCCAAAAGACATGGAAAAGTGCATGTGATATCAGAATCACAGTACCCACAAACGTATTTTCTAGAGGAAGTGCTGTGGAAACCACTTTTCTATTTCAACCTAGAGTCGAAGGCCTAGTGATAATGTCTGTTGGTGTAATTATGCTTGAGAATGTTAGATACTCATCTCGAGATGGTCTAGTAAAAAAAAAACGTCAAAGATAGTTTCTTCTATTTCAGGCAAGTTAAAACCACCACCAGCATATAACTCATCGTTTGAAAAACAACCAATGCGGATCTGTACAGAGCAAAGCCATATTGAAAGAACAGACTCCAAGTTTTCCGTTACTAGAAGAATACCAGACATTGCTAGACTTTTCTGCTGCTCCTTTTTTGACGTGAGACGCTTGTGTATTTTTAACTCGGAAGATAAGAACAAAGAATCTAAAGGATTTCTCGATAAACGAAAGTGTGGCGGTACCAAGCTATTGGGGGTTGGTTCAGATACTATAACAATGTATCTGCCTGAAAATAAGCTAAAAATGATGTACGATTCAGCATCACAGTTTGCAAAAGTTAGCCATCGGTTGAAATTCACTATAAACATCAAAAATAAACAAGGGCATGAACACTGCGTATGGCTAAGCGTGCCTGTTTATGTGGTACCAAGTAGGCCTGAGTGCCTTGAATATCTGGATAGACTGCCTTTGTATAAAGATGTACACCTTGATCAGACAGTGACACATATAAATTCGACGGTCGGGCCCCCAAGCTACTCCGAGGATAATTAGTTGATTATTAGATATCTGAGGTTTTTCTTTTTTCTATTTTTTAAAAAATAATCTTTTATAGTTTTAATTGCAGAAATTTTGATACATATGCCCACATCCCTATAGACAAACGAACTATATGTTTACTATGGTGTGTGTTACATTGTTTTTTATAAGACTATCTTTTTTGGTTTTAGCATAGTTATGTCGAAACATTAGTTAATAAAATAAATATAGAGAAAAATGGAAATAACATTTATAACATAAATATATCAAGATATTCAAATGAATACTTTTCAAAAGAACCTTAAAGTAGAATACTTTGTAATATACATTTATAGTACCGCAAAATATTCTATAACTCATATTTAAAGTCAACCAAGGAAATCAATTAGGAGTCGATAATGCCTAATTATATAAAAATATCCACAGCTATTGCTATTATTTAATAAAAGTCAAGCAGTATATTTCAGCCTGAAATTAGGAGCTAACAAAAAAAAACATCTATTATCTACAAGAAATAGTGTCTAAAGAAATATCTAGTTTACAATTCAGACCTAAAAGAAAAAAAAGACAGTAACTACCAGCAATCTCAATAACAACAGTCACAATCAAAAGGACAAAGTTCGGTATCGCCCTCGCCCTCACCTATTTTCAATTCATCAAAGTAAAACACACGTAGGGTATCCACAGTCTTCCTTCCATTCCTAAGACCACGGGAATCGCTGAATCCGTCATCATCGTTAAATTTCTGAGAATTTGTAGTTTGTTTGTTCTTTTTTGCGTCTAACTTGCTATCGTTGGCGTGGCCAGAGGCATCAACCACGATCACGCTTGATTCCTGTTCAGCATTACTGGCCAGATCACTAGTGTCTTTATTTTTGTTGTCGGTTTCTTTGTCTTTTGAAATAGATTTGACTTCAGTGTCCTTCTTAATCTTGTTTTTGTTTTTTTTCTTTGTCTTTTTTGAGATTTTTGCTGGAGTTGATGAATTTATTGCAGGAATTGTTTTCGAATCGGGAACACTGATACTTTTGGATTTATCTTTGCTCGAGCCCGCCTTTTTAGTTTTTGAGCCAAAGATGTTGTCTATTTCTATTGCAGAATTCATTCTTTATATGGTTTTCGCTCGCTTAGTGTTGGTTTCGTTATAACTTGAGTTATAAGTATTTTGCATCAGAAAAAAATTTTACAAAAAAAATATAAATGTACACTAAAATAACCTAATTACCAATCCGATAAAAATTCAAAAAATCGATCGAGTCCGCTAGTTGGTGGGAACACAAAAACTAATTGGAGAATAGAGGAATAATTAGAAACTCGAGATTTTCAATGAATGTGTTTTAGAATATCTGTTTCATACAAAAGCAACGAGTATTTTATAAAGTAGCGGGTTTTATGTTTAGACAAGCAGTTTTTCCTAAACTACAAATTATACACTCAGAAAACGGTATCAATCGATATTCAAAAAAACGATGAACGGAAAAGATTGTTTGGAATGTAAAAATAATGTGGAACATCATTCGATTCCAAAAGGCTTTTGCGTATTAGAGACGGGAATATATAGAAATGGTGAGCTGTTTTTATTTGAAGAGCACGTGGATAGAATGTTAAATGCAGCCAGCTATTTTCAAAAGTACTGGGCACATACACCAGAAAAGCCATTTGAGAATATCCCAAGTAAGGACGAGCTCAAGAAAGCTATGTTGGACGTGCTCCACAGTCAAGTAGGACAGTTTAAGCCAACCGATGTGATTGCAGTAAGGACAAAGATAGATAGATCCAATTATGTACTTTGCGTATGCAAATAGTAGAATTTGCCTGATATCCAATTGGTGTGTCTACTTTGTATGAGCAATTACTTGGAAATATAAAAATAATGGGAAATAAAAACACTTATATAGACTAGAATAATGATGGATACCAAGTGTCAACTCAGTGCAGAATTGTCTGTATTTCATGATGTTACCAAGGCCGGCGGAAATAAAAAAGTGGTAATAGACAAGGAGCCAATAAACACAAACAGCCCCTTTGTCAAGAACAAAACAACTCATAGGGATATTTATAACATGAGTCGAGAAAGAAATGGTACGTTGATAATTATGCACTCTAGGCACACATTGCAAGAATAAGACAGGAGTATAGATCATCCTTGCGATAGAAAGTTTTTGTTTTTAACAAGATATGTCGTTGATGTTTATTATTTCGTTTGTTGTGATGTAGGGGTGAGTTTTGATGGACCAATATTTGATGCTATTTTGCACAATGAGGATGGAGAAATAACTGAGTCAACGATAGCAAACGTTGCAATCAAAGTAAAGCAAGACCAAGATGATGGTTATGTCTTGGTTACACCGATCAAAGATAGTGGACTTATTGGAGGAACCATGAGAAGACGTTTGCTTGAAAACAAAGCAGGAAAGTGGGGCAAAATGATAGAGGGAAAGATCACAGTGGACCAGCTTAAGGAGTTTATTGGGGTTGAGGGTGAGGAGAATGTGTTTTGCTTTAACTCGGCACGGGAAATTTATTGTGTTGATGTTGTTTCGGCAGAGTAGAATGGAGGGATAGAGATGGATACACTTGAACCGTTGAGTTGGTCTGTTTTCTAGTCTTAGCGGTACTCTCTTTATTCAATGTTTCTGCTTGTGAGTATCGAATTACATTGTTGAATCGGAGATTATATTCGGTTTTTACTGTTTTTAATTTATTTACAAGAGTGAAGCACATTTAGATGAAATCATGTTGATATCGCGAAATTAGCATAAAGTTGAAATCACGTAACAAGCTAAAAATGTCCAAATTAATAATAATAAATAACAAACAGTAAACATGCAAGTAAATAAACTTGAAATAAAATTGAAATCCGAGAAAAAGATGCAATTATTTACATTCAGAATTAGCAAATAGCACTATTTAGCTCAAACCAGAGCCAATTTCTAAAAAATAATAAAATAATGGTGGAAAAAAATAAATATACATTATGAGGGGGTGACTTTACATAAATTAAAACACCCGCTATTTGATGAATAGCAAAGGCGCACAAAAAATAAAATAAAATAAAATAAAAAACTCTAGTGCAAATTCGAAGAACAAGTCAATTATTGTATTTTGAATCTGGGGATATATATACTAGTGAGATCTGTATAATTAGAAAAGAAAAATACGGCTAAAAAATGAACCAGGTTGATGGGGACGAATTTATTGACATTGAGGGGCTGGATATAGAGAAAGAGCTCCAGAACATAGAGATGCGTTTGGGAAAGAGAGATGCGGATGCAGGAAATCAAGTAGTAAAATCGGTGGATCTTGAGAAAAATGTAGATTCCGAGAAAAAAGAAAAAAATGGAGACAGCAAGAACGAAGAGGAAGAGGAAGAGGAAGAACAGGACGAGGACGAGGAAGAGGACGAGGAAGAGGAAAATGGTGACAATATGGATGAGCTTAACCAGGATGATTTGGAAGCGTATTTTACACAGGTTGATGATATAGGTTCAGTGGACCTTGGAGATATCAATTTTTCGAAAATCTTGGAAGATTTGCAGATAATTGGGGCAAACGCGGGAGGATCGGGAACAGGAGCAGGCATTGAAACAGGGGCAGGGGCGGATATGGGAATGGGGATGGGGATGGGAATTGGAATGGATATGGGGATTGTAGGGATTGATGGGGCAAGTTCAGTGGCAGAGGAGCAACCCAAAGAGATCGAGGAGCAGCAATTACAAGAAAAGATTATTGATAAAGGAGAAGAAACAAAAATTATAAATGAAATAGATAGTATTTTGGAAAGCAAAATATCACAAATAGGGCTTAAGCGGGCAAGGACGCTGACAATAGGAGATAATAGGGCGCAGTCACATCCACCACTACCATCGCAGTCTTCATCACTGCTAGAGCCAAGTGAACAGGGACAGGGAGGTAGCAAAGAGGGAGACGGAAATATGATGAATGGGAATACAAAAAACAGCGAAGATCAAAATGGCGACGAGACAGAAATTGCGCGGATTAAGAGGGCGAGAACGGAATCACCAAAAATGGCGGCACGAGATGTTGTTGTTGAAATAGAGAGAAGAATTTCGAATGTAGAAGCGGAAGAAAACAGCAATACTCCTGTGGAAGGGGTAGAAGAAGGCGAGAAGGGAGGAGAAAAGGAGAAGGAGAAGGAAACCGAAGATAAAACACGGAATGAAGAGGAGAAGAAGCTAGAAGTAGAGCAACGGGCGATCGTAGGTCAGGGAGCGGAAGAAGCAGAAAATGTAGAAACAGAAACAGAAACGGGAGAAGGAGAAGAAGCAGGGTCAGGAGCGGTAGAGATGGAAAACATTGAAGTTGAGAACAAAACTAATGGACTTGAGAATATGGAAGTAGAAAAGAAGGAGGAGGAAAAGACAAGCGAAGAAGTGGAAATTAAGACAGAGGCAAAAGTAGTGGAAGATGTGGAGATGGTTGAAGATGATGGTAAAGGATCGGAAGAAGAGGAGATGCAGGCAAAAATCAAAAAAGCGGTTCTAAAGGCAAATATGTACTACAAAGGAGCGAATTTTGAGCGATACCGAATGATGATGGGGCAGATAGGCCTGAGAGGAGGAATGGAAGTGGCAAAAAGCATAAAACAAATGTACGAAGGGCAAAAGTGGGGGAGAAAAGCGGTGGAAGTAGAATGGAATAACAAAAGCAATGTAGTATCGGTGTGTTATGCAGAAAAAGAACAACAAGAAGAGGAAAAGACGAGAGCAGTTGGGGCAGGAATAAGGGTGTATGCGGTAGATATGGGAGTAGATGAATTAAAGGAAGTGGGGACGATTAAAATAGAGGCGATGGAAAGCAACGAGGGGGAGGATGGCATGGCGCAAAATGAATTGTATGAGTCTGGAGAGGGAATAAATAGGGTCAATAATGGGGAAAATGGAGGAATTGTGCGGGGCAAGATAGAAAGCAAGGCATTTTGGGATGGAGATAATAGGGGAGGGGGAGGAGGTAGAGTCGCATTTGTGGATCCAAGAGGAAAGATAGAAATATATACATGCAAAGAGAAGAAAATACAGACGATTGATATGGAGTGTCCAGTAGCTGCAATAGAGTGGCTTCAACAAAGCAAGAAACATGTAGCTAGAATATTTGTGGATGGGGAAAAGGAAAAAGAAAAGGAAAAGGAAGAGGAAGAGATGGAAAATATAGAAACAAAGACAGAGACAGATATGAGTGTGGGTGTGGGTGTGGGTGCGGGTGTGGATAATGTGGAAATGGATATTGGGGGATATACAAGAGGCCGGAGGAATGGGTTTATGTACACAAATGTGGTTTTGACATGTGCAGGAAGGTTTTTGCTGAACAACAATGACAGAAAAGATAAAGCTGGGTCGGCAGATACAGCGGATGAATTGGAGCATGATGGACAGCAGTACATTGATTTAGGTGTTCCTTATAAGGATCAGTGCTCTGCAAACGAGACAGGAGTAGCAGAAAGTAGGGAAAACGATATGGAAGGTGTGTGGATGATAACACATGCGGATATCCGGTTGGTCAACTACAAATATTTTGTAGTTGCGGCGGTGTGGAAGTGGATAAAACAGGAGGAGAGCGGGCAGGAACAAGAGGTAGAAGTAGAGGTAGAGGTAGAGGTAGAGGAGCGATGTGTATTGTATGTGATAGAGTGGAAGTGTTCGGAGAATAATTTGGAGCTATTGGATAGTGAATATGTATATGTACACACACAGTCTAGGTACGGACAGCAAGATGGTGGTGTTATTAATACTGAAGACACAGATGATATGATAGGAAAGAGGACAGAATTAGGAAGATGTAGTCAAAACCAAAAGGCAAAATCGAGTGGTAGTATTCAACATGTTAAACTTATACAACAAACCAACCCAAATCTATATAATGGCGGCAGCAATAGTAAAAATGATAACGATAACGATAACGAGGATGATTCGAAAAAGTTGCTTGAATTTCCAATAGTGGCATTAGTAATCAGTCATATTGACAATTCAAGTCAAGAAAGCCAAAATATTGAGAATGATATTGGTATAGAATCTAACGTTTTGCAATTTTACAAAACAAAGCTTGACA
The DNA here is from genome assembly GCA_001969505.1 of Zancudomyces culisetae. Lineage (NCBI taxonomy): Eukaryota > Fungi > Kickxellomycota > Harpellomycetes > Harpellales > Legeriomycetaceae > Zancudomyces > Zancudomyces culisetae. Next base: position 22,773 of record LSSK01000318.1, read on the forward strand.
AAAACCAAATAGTACATGTTTACAAGAACAACAGCATTAATATCAACGACATTTGTACCAGTGTCGAGAGCTCAGGCCGAGGACTAGTAAACAACGTACAAGTGTTTAAGCCAACAGTGATTATTAGCCATAAACAGGGTGGAGATGATAATGAAACCAAGTACGAGAGACTCGGGATAAGTTTAAGCGACGGGAAATACTTATTGAGCAATGGGTGCATTGATGATAGAATTAGGTTTGCCACGCTATTTGAAGCAAGAGATGATGGTAAATATTGTACAGCAGTCAATGAAAATCTCAACTCGGCGGCACGAGTAAAAATCCGCTCTACTGGTAACCACGGTGCGAGCGGAGCAACGTTGGAATTCCTATATCTAACACGCGAGCAGTACACGACCATTCATGGTAGCGTTGGGTTTGCCAAAATACTGTCTGCCCAACTAGCGCTGAATTTGTTGAATAATGCAAACTCTCGCGATGTGGTACAGGTTATTAAACAGCACTTTGATGCTGCCAACCAGGACGAGGAGGATCTAGCAATCCATTTACAAAGCGTGTTGGTACACAGTGGTGATCTCCTGAGTCGAGTTTTGTTTGAAAAAAATGACGGCTCGGCAAACCTAGAGTCGTGGATTTTCACTCCTACCAGCTCAACATTTACTATTTTTAGAAAATACTTTGAGCTATCCAGCACCATTCTGGCCCAGTGCAAATTCCCACCTTCGTCTTCATCCGTCAACAATGACCCAAAGAAGAACACCCTAGTAGTCGCTGCGACAAACCTCAAGATCTTTTTGGAGTTTTCGTCTATTTTGTTTAACTACCAGCGGCTACAACGCTCGTCGTTGTTCAGCCTAGAGTATAAACAACAACAACTGGTTAAATTTGCAAACTGGGCGCTAACCTTGCTGAACTTTTTGGTCAAAGAAACATTTTTGGAATCTAAATTCCACGCTTCTTTAGCCAGTCGGAGTGAAGACACCACCAACAAACCATTGTGTACTAGCGCCTTGCTTATAACTCCGATTTCTCTCAAAATCATTTCTGATGTCTTGGCTTTTATTATCAACTTTCTCACGTTTATCTCTTCGCTTTCTCAGTCCCAACCACAAACTAACATTAACCCAAATAACGCTCTGCTTCAATTTAGCCAATATGTAAAACGTACTTTTCCTCTTCAACCCAAGACTTTACTCAGTATTGTAAATTCTATTTCCCAACATGTCAACAATACCACATTTGCTCCTGCTTCCACTTATTCCATCTTTGATCTGCTAATCAAAAACACCGACCCTTCTCACCACAACCATGACCTCCGCTCCCTTATCTTTTCCTCTATCCAATCCCAGATCTCCTCCGAGTTTGCCTCTGACTCTACTCTTCTGCTTGATCTAATCAAATTCAAAAACAAAAATCTCGATTCTCTGTTGGTTTCCTCTCAACATTCATCCACTCCCGAACTTGTAAATAACCCCAACGCCAACCCTTCTTATTCCATTGAGCTGCCTTTATTCGGTTCTTCATCCTCCACTCGCTCTTTAGCCACTATAAATTCATCCTCCGATCCTAGCTCTGCCACCCCAGCAAACCCAAAACCAGGTTACTCGCTTCCATCCATAAATATGCCCAACATTTCCCTCTTCAACACTCCCATAAATACCCACAATCAACTGAACTATGTTGGCCTACAACGTTAAATTTGTTTTTTATTTTTTTATTTTTTCATTTTTTTCATGCTTTATTACTAACAGGACTAATTCTTTATATATTCTTTATTCAATCTTTATTCATCCTTTAATCTATAATTTAAATCATTAATCATCAATACAATCTATTACATACAAATACTCCGCAACCCCATTCCTTCTTTTACTTTCCATTCCATCCCCCCCCCTTCCGCTTCCCCTTTCCCCGTTCTTCTTCTCCACCGCTCCTCCTAGACTCATGATATCTGCTATTTATAACTTAGATTATCTATCTCGCTATCCATAATCGCACGATCCAACGAATACTGGGGATCTAGCTCCATCCTGGATTTGGATTTAAACTCAACAGGGCCAAACTCCTCAATCGCCTCCAACAGTTCTAGTTCGGAAACCTTGGAGCCAAACAAGTATCCCAGACACTCCGAATCAAAGTTCCCAATAATATCATCGCCTGGTCCGTCGATATCACCTGGATCACAGCCACCATCGCCAAAGAACCCGTCTATCCCACCACGCCCACGAGCCCCAACCATATTTTCGTGTGGTAGCAGCGATGCAGGCGGCGTCTCAAATGTGCCGTTCTCATTAATGAGCTGTACATATCTCCGTCGAAACTCTGCATTCTTTTGCTTGTCCACCTTCATGAGGTTGTGTATATATACCTGCTTGGCGAATGAGACGTGCTCGGCCTGGTCTGGTGCTGTGCTGAATTTTGGTTTTGGTTTTTTCGAAAAATATATGTTGTTTCCTGTATCCAGGTAAAATTCAAGTTGCTTTTTCCTGACCGAGTCAATAGCGCTGGTATTCGTATTATCGTTGTTGTACTCCATTTTTATTTTATTGTTTTTTTTTTGTCATTAACTATCGGGTTTTCTGCATTTTAGACATTTATATTTGTTTATTTTATCTCTTTTAAATTGAAAAAGAATATGAAAATCAATAATGATTTCATCTATAAATTTGTAAAATTACTTTAAAAAAATTATATATTTACTTTCATCTAGACTTTTCAATATGGAATAATATTAATAATAGAAATAATAATAAAAATAATAATGTTCAGTATCCGCAAACCCACAATCTTGGAAACATTCAAAAACAAATACAACGTTATACTTAAAGAAGCCTGGCTGGACTCGTGCATTTCACAATTTACCACCAATCAAAATACAAGCGCACCAGAGCTACTCGACACCTTTGTATTCTCGCGTTTTTTGGATTCCAGACTATCAAACTCTACCAATCCTTCACTGGACCTTTCCACCAAGCATTTCCATATCTTGGAGATCATCGATATCCAGGATGTCGGTATCAGCAAGTTCAAGTTGTACACCGCGATAAAGCTGAAAAACGACGCCCGCAACCAAACAACCCAAATCAATTTGTTGAACAACAGCATTTACGCCCAAAAGATTCTCAACCAAGCGTCCGAAATCAAACGCTCCGGTCTTCAGGATGGAAATTTACCAGGACAGGGTGTACACCCGGGCCAGGGACCCCAGGGTCACGGTCAGGACCAGGGAAACGACGACGATTTTTTTGAATTTGGAGACGAAAATGACAAAGAGTAGGTTCTACTTTCTACTTTCTATTCTCTACTTTCCTTCCAGTAATAACCCTGTGATATATGCTTCATTTATTACATGATCCTTTCTGTGTTTATTTCATTTATTTCATTCTCAATTTATCCATTGAGACGATTTAGCTGGAAATACATTTCACAACTACACTAATTAAATATAGGAACAATCCCCAAGGATACAACCCAGAATTCAGCAAGTATCACCACTACCACTATTTATCCTCCCCCCTCCCACCCTTTACTTTTACTTTTTTTCTTTTTATTTGTCTCTAAATTGTTTATCTACTCTAACAATAGATCCCTTAGATACAGTTGTCAACGGGTTGCCCCGAAACATGCTCAAACTGGTTTTGTCTGATGGTGCATCCCAGCTTGTAGGCTTGGAGCTTAATGAAAGAAACAAAAACCTGGATCTACACGTGTGCCTGCCATTGGGAACCAAGGTAAGCCACACCCCCATCCCCCTCCTTACCTCACTTCTTCCATATTTTTATTCCTCCTTAATACTTGTGTTTAGTCCCCAGTACATCATATTCGCTTTTCCATGTTTTTTTTTATTTGGTATCCACACAAAAATTCATTTTTTTTAAAAAAAAAGTACACAAGAAACCATATATATCTCTGTCTGTCTCTCACTCTCAGTCTCACTCTCTCCCCCTATCCCTTTGTTCCACTAACAAACTTTTAATAACCATTAGTACATTGATGAACTGATACATTGGTAGGTTCTCTTAAAAAACCCAAATACACTCGCACCTTCAAACATTGTCGTCCTTGACAACGAGTCAATAGAACTACTGGGCGGTTGTGGTTACCAAAACACCACAGCAAACGAAAAAATTCTTCTGGACCGGCTTGCCCAGGACCTTGGAATTCCTACCGGAAATGGAGCACCCAATCTTCAGCAGTCCAGGTAATCGGCCGCCATCATTAGTTCTAGCGCAATCTCAGGCTCGATTGGAAATTCGGGAATTTCCATGTACACCTGCGCAGCTGCTGAATTAGCAGAGTACTTCCACTTGTATATTAGATATTTGCATACTTGGTTCAGAATCCTACCTCTATTAAACAATAATTTTTGTTTTTTTTTTGATAAATGTTTGCTTAAATGAACAACAATATCTCGATGAGAAGACCATTCTAGTCTCTTTTTTTTTGTTAAACCTCCTTTAAATTTTAAACATAAATACATTTAGGCATTACTCTATATCTGGGAATACAATTTCATTGCTCGTGGCTTCGGCAAACTGAGCAATTTCGTCATCGTCAGCTCCGAGATCATACCCCTCTAACATTCGACTGATCGTTCCGGACTGCACGGCAATTTCCTTATCCAGATAAAATTCATAGTCGTCGCCGCTAATGATTCTTACTTTTGGTGACTGATTTTGGATCATTTTTTGTACCTTCACTATTTTTTTCTTTTATACCTGAATCCAAGCTTTTTGGGATCTTGAAAATGTATTTAATAATGTGGGTAAAAGTTTGCGTAAAAAATGAGATTATCATAAAACTATTTTTCTAAAATAAATAAATTGATCCAATTCCATTTGTAATAATTTCAGATTTAACAAAAAAAAAAGCAAATACCATCGAGCTACTGCTGCACCAAACGGTATTTAACCCTCCATGATTCGCAAAAGTTGTTGGTTTGTGTTCTTTAATTCTCATAATGTCCAAGTGGTATCAATAACAATGCTGGTAATAATAATGCTAAAAGTAATAAAAGGTAAAATTGTATAAACAATAGCGAACATGAGAAAAACGTACAAGTACTACAAAAGCTAAACGGATGCACAACAAAAAAAAAAAAAGCCGCATGAATAAAACTATCATGCTAAGCAGCATCAACATTAGTGATAATGATAATAATAACAGATTAATAGGAATGCTTAACGACCCAGTCAATGGCATCGGCAACATTGTGGTTTGCAGCCTTGGTGTACCAGGCCTTTGCAGTGGAAAGATCTTTGGAAAAAGGCAACTCTAGTGTTTTGGTCATGGAGGATGAAATAATTGTAGTTTCGGGATCGTGGAACCAAGCAAGTTTGTATTCAGCGGTTGGATATCCTTGCACAGCAGACTTTTCGCACCATCTATATGCTTGAGAAAGAAACTCTAGTTGGTTGGGGGATTCAGATAGCTCATTCTTAGCCTTGGCCAGGTACATTCTGCACAGCGAATATTGCGCTTCCTTGTGGCCAAGGTTTGCAGCTGTATGATAGGAAGCAAAGGCAATGCGGTGACTCCTCAAAAACTCATGGTCGCCAGTTTCGTGCAGACAGCCCAACAGATAGTGTGCTGGAGGGTATCCAAGGGTGGCAGCATGAAACAGCGACGAGTGGGCCAGCTCAGGGTTGTAAGGAAACTCAGAAGATACGTCTATATGGACAGGTGGCTCGTGAAGGTACATCAGAGCTAAACAGTACGCGCCATATGGACAATCCCGCGATGCAAACCGTGAAGAGAGCCGAAGGTATGCATGAGCATAGGAGAGATTCACAGACAAACCTAGCTCGCCGCACAAATATGCTATGGCTAGACGGTACGCTGCGGCGGGCTCATTCAGATGCGAGGCAAAGATGTACCACTGAAACGCCTTTTTGAAGTTGCGTTCGTTTTCATAGTGGATTGCTAGTGTCATTGCCGAACTTGCGTGACCCAGTTTTGCAGCTGCTGCGTAGTACTTGATCGCCTTGAGAACATTTTTCTGCTTGCTATATATTTTTCCGTTATAATACCAGTCTGCCTTGATAAATATAGCCTCGGCAACATTATCGCTGGCTAGCCGATCAACCCAATATTTGGCCAGTTCCAGTACACGACCTCGATCTGCCCTGAAGATTGCTGTTGGAAGCTTGTTTAGGAAATATTGCGCATATTTACTCACATTGTTTTGCTGTTTGTCCATTTCCTCCAACGTTTCGGCCGATTTAATCAGATATTTGGCGAACTCCAACTGAATAGAGATTCCTTCCCGACCTCGCTTGTTTTGCAGTTTTGCCAATCGGTTATATTCTTCAATATCTCCTATTTTTAATTTGTTTGCTTTTGGTGATCCTTTTACCTCTGCCAGTGTACGATGTATCGACATTACTGACCCTCCGATCCTGGAATATCCCACTATCTCTCCCTTTTTATCTTTTTTCGTTTGATTGTCATCATTTGGTTTTCGAATCTCCCCTTCTTCTATCTCAAAAACCAGCGCATCCTTTTCTTTTTCTTCCTGATAACCCGCTAAATTTGGATCAGTTATATCATTTAATCTTGGATCTGTTTGAGAATCGTTTATCGGTAGAGTTCTCGTCAGCTCAGAAGTGTAGTCTACACAACTATTCTCGATATGCTTACCTCTATCTTCCAGATGCTTGACATTTTCGCCTTGCCCACCCCTGGGCGACATGGCCTTATACGCAGAATAAACTTCTTGTACCTCTTTGCTTTTTTGCAACAGCTCTTTTTCTTTTTCAACCGTGCTTTCATCCATACTTGTCATAGATACTGCTGAAATTGATATAATTGAAGGCGGTCGTCTGGAGTTTCTTTTTTGAGAAGTTCCCGCACTTTCAACACTACTACTTCTTGCTCTGCTATACGTATTTTGCGATTCCGTAAAACTATCTTGGCTCTTGCTACATCTATTATCGCTGCTTTTTTGGGTTACACCGTATGTTTTGCCGTGCTTTAGGTCAAAATAAAATGGATTGTTGCTGTTGACCCGACTTTCCCTTGCGCTGTCCTTTGTTCTTGTTGATCCTCGTTTTTTAAATTCTTTTTCCTTCAGCTTATATAACGAAGCATCCGAACCCTTTCTACTCTTTGTACTCTTGTTGCTCTTTATACTACCTGTACTAAATTTACGTCCTAGTTTTACACTTTTTCTTTTACTGTCATCTGTTGTGCCTATGTCTCTGTTTAGTTCCGAAAAAAACTCGGAGACCTTTTCATCACCACTAGCATATGTTTCACCTGTAGATGATGTTGTGTTGTTTGGTGATCGATATACACCACTCATTGAATACCTAGACTCACTCCTCTCGTACGAAAGATTTGTTTTGGAACTCCCCCTCGTTCGGCTCAATAGCATCAAGTCGCTGTTGTTGTTACTCACCGGTTCTGTAATACTTGGATCATATTTTACGTTTGTAAACAAACTATACGACAGTCCAGTATCTTGGGAATGTGCGTCTATATCGTTGTGTTTATTGATATCCTCTTGTGTCTTAAGATTTCTCGCTTCAAAAGCCTGTGTACCGTCAAACCAATTTAGTATCTCCATATCACCCATTGTGGTGTCTTCTATGCTTAGTTTAGGCAACCCCATGAAAATGCTACTTTCTTGCCTTCGGCCGCTTCCCATAACCGCCATATTGATACTTATTTTGTCTTTGTTGTCTCTTTTGTGCACTCTGTATGTGTATGCGTATATGTATGTTTATGTTTATGTTTATGTGCTTAAATGTGTGTATATGATGTGGCTGGCTATTTATCCTAGCTTTTTAAGTTTTTGAAAAGAAAGGCTAATGGTATTTAATCCCAATATGTTTGTTAGTGTTGGACTTAGTTTGCTTTTGGTGTTTTATACAATTTTTTTTTAGCAAGATCTTTTTTACGTATTTATATGGTGTAGTTTTGTTTATTTATTTTGTGTTCAAAACTTTGGAACTTGACTTTACGATAGTTACTATTTCCAGCCAGACGTTTTTTTTTATTACATAGCTTTTGCACCTGTGTCACTAAGTTACCAATTTTCGACAATATATATAAATCTGGTTTTATAAATCTGATATGTTCAAAAGTTGGAATAAACAGTCCTGGATTATTCACTTTGTCGGTTTTATCGTTGTGATATCGCCTGTATTTTAACAAATGTTGATACGTGCTAAATCAATGGCTTTTAAAATAATTCAAACTATCTCGATAAATAAGTATAACTTGAACCTGCAAACCTACAATATACCTTTTACTTAGCACTTCATTTTTAAAGGAATATCATCTGAATTTATTGCTAGTTAATTACGTATTTGTGTCTTTACCTTGTGAAAGTGAAAGTGTAAGTGTAAGAGAGCAACAGGCAAATTGATCAGAGAATTAATAAGCAAATATATCAGCTTTGTTTGCATCAAATGAAATAACTCGATGTCTAATTTCATTTCACAACCCAAAATTTTCTACAAGTTTTAGACTTAGCAAATGAAATCGTCATTCCGTCCCAACTTCCCATTTTGCACGATTTTTTTTTTGGTGTTTCTCATTTTTCAAAATAGCAATTATGATAGGTTTATTCCATAATTTTTTTCTAATTCCGAAATTTAAAAAAATAAAGTACACTCTTTGGGCAAATGTTTAATTGAGGGTTGGTGATGCTACCCCATCTCTACCAGCTTAGTGCCCACTCTTCAATAATTCGTTCAAACTAGAAGCCCAGCTACTATTTATAGCGTTCTTGTACCATACTTAAAACGCATAAGAATACCATTGTATATTTGCGTCCCTAAAGCTGATAGTGCGGCCAGCATAATGCATTTTGTTCCAATACACATTTTTCTCGCTTTGAAACATTTCAACCTCTAAAAAGCTCAGCATTTCGGTACTTTGAGAGCATCATCCACTTACCTTGTTTTAATTTATTTTATTCTGCATTTGGTCATCAAGTTGAGCAAACGCAAAGCCATGTTTGAGGTCTTTTGTTTCAGCTGTTGTCTCCATCTTTTAACAAGGTCTTGAATGATTCTTTGAACATTTATGGGCTCACTTTTTTTTTACTGCTTTTTCAAGACAAATAGTAAATTTTAACAAAGACAAAGGCCGAGCGATTAGAAGAGTTTGAATGTTTATGAGCACAAACTCAACAAGTAAAAATAACCTTTAGTCTTTCATAAGTACATAGACAGATTAGCATCATGTTCAAACATCATTCACTTTTCTGGTCAAACCAGCCTGGTAATAAACTGTCTATGTACAAAAATGACTGGTTAACACCTCGACACCACCCCACTCCATCCTCGCTCCCTTCTCAACTCGGTTTACTCGCCTACTCGGCTTAAGGATAATCACAAAAAAAATTGTTTCTTTTTTAAATATTTATTTTACACTCACTCTTATACTGTAAATAGAAACACCAACTTAATTCCTACTTGGAATAACACTCTCTATTCACAGTGTGGAAAAGTAAAAGTCTTATATCGCCTTTTTTATTAAATAATGTTATCAATGTATATCTAAACAACATATATAGCTTTTCCCATTCTCAATTCTGGCTACTAGACTTTAAACTTGTACCTAATCTACTAACCCTTTATCTTTCGGACTTTATGTATTTCGCTTTTGTTTATTTGCATTAATTCCCATTAATATATATTTGCGCCGGTTTATGTAACATACGTGACTAGTTGGAAATAGCTGGGATTGTTATTACTTAACTAACCATCTATTTTCTTAGCTATCAGCTTTAAAATATACTTTAAAGATCTTGTCTATTCCCAACATTACCTCCACCTATTTTTATTTCAAACTTGTTCATTTACTTGGTATGCCAAACAGGTCGTTTTTAAACATGGCCGTTTGTTTAGCTTTTGAATGTCAACAAAAAGAAAAGGATGTATTAGTAAAATCCAGAGCCATTTAAAAGCTATATAGTACCCCTAATATACACAGTCTCATGTGTTTGCGCTAGTTAAAATATACACCAAGCATAAGCCTATCCCTCTAGGGTTGGTATAATAACCTTGGTTTCTTTTGTGTTTTTAATGATATATAGAAACGTACATATCCTTTCGAATAGTGAAAAAAGGTAGCTGGAATCAGCACCAATAATATCCCTCACCCTCCTCCTCCCCTTTGGCACTGACACCATTTCTTCTATAAAAAAATCGCGAATATTTTATAATATCTTCAATATAGAAAGCTAGGATCTCAGAATCCAGTATTAAGTGAATGAAGTCAAAATATCATTAACTGTTGATAAAGTATATTGCCTTGTGTAAAAAAAATCAATCATATGCATAAAAAAAGCACAAATAGGTAAGTGTATATAGTACGATATTTAAACGAGAAACTAAGTATGTTTAATCACTCTTGTGAAGCAATTTCTTGACACCTTCTTCATACTCCTTCTTGTTTTTGGCAAAAATGTCTTTATATTTTTGTTTTTCTGATTCTGGCAATGCTCTCCACTGAGTGGCAATATCTTTGAAGTGGTCAGTTACTTTCTTTGACTTGTCAGATTTGACTGAAGCGAAACGGTCAGCGAAAAACAATGAAAATGAAGTCGCTGGTCTCTTTGGAAGACGGGGATCGTCAAGCAATCTTAATTCTGACTTCTTCTCGCTCTTTAGAGTAACGTTTCTTCTCCTTCTACGGGAGTTTTCAAGTTTAACGAGATCTATATCAGTAGTAGCCCACCACTTTTCTGCCTCTTCTTTTCTACGCGCGTTTTCCTCCTTGGCTTTGGCAATGTATTCATGCTTTTGTGCATCGGTCAAGGATTTCCAGCTTTGGGCAGCATCTTGCATATTTTTCTTTACGGAGCCAGTTTGCTGTTTGAAAAACTCGATCACAAAGGCAACATAGGGTGTTATTGCTCTCGAGCTTGGTGGTCGTAAAAGTGCTGTCTTTCTGTTGATCTTGGCTTCGCGGATAGCGGCTTTTGTTGGTGCTCTCTTTGTGCGACCAACTCCGAGTTTCTTGACCTTCTTGGCCTTTGGCTTCTTTGCCTTCTTGACCTTCTTGGGCTTCTTCGCCATTTGAGGTTTTTTAGCTTTGCTAGCCCTTTTAGTTTGTGAAGACTTTCTTGTTACACCAGCAGATTTTCCGGCTCTTCCCTTGGTCGCGTTTGAATTTGTATTTCTAGCTACAAGATTGGATGACGTCAGGCTAAAAGCCCTAACAGCAACAGCCCTCAAATTGGCACTTGAGACTACATTCTTACAGACTGAAAGGCGAATGTTCGAGATTCCCTTGGATAATATCGGCCTTGATTGAATTGTGATTTTCGTTACTAGTCCAGACATGATGTATATTATTTCTTTATATTTTCGTTGTATGTTTTAATATTCTCTTCAAAGCGTGTAAAATATCAGAAATTATAATATTTTTTAGTGGATATTTGAACGAAAAATTTTAGCAATTATAATCACCAAAGCTAGCGGCTAATGAAAACAACACTTAGTGTTTTTGCTTTAATTTACCATGTCACAGGTTGCAAAAGTTGCTGCAATTATATAATATTGCATTTAAAGCCCAGCCAATGGCTGCAAAATTATTAACCTCCTGCGAAGCCCTCCTGAAATATTATTTTACTACAGATAAGTTTTTGTCAAATTGTGTTTACATTTTAAATTGCTATTCTTTGTAAACATGAAGATAAGCTTCGTGGAATTGACTATTTCTATTGGATTCTTCTCTACGTGTTGCTAGCACAGTCAAGAAAAAAAGACTAAAACAATTCATATCAGCCAAATCTTGTGTTGAGAAAAGATTGCTGAAAAGTACACTAGCGCTGATAATAGAGATATCTCAAGTTTATTAGAGGTTGTATGGTTCTCCTGTCCAATAAACAAAAAAAAACCTCAACACATCTTCAGTCACGAAAGGTTTTTCTTTTACAAGATAAGAGATGCCTGCACAATCTACCAGGAAAACGGACACTTAATGCGCAAAAAGCTTTTGTGTAGGGTTCTGTTCTTCTAAAAAAAACCAAAAAAAAAAAGAGTAGCTAAACCCTGGTAAAGAAGCAGCGTGGACATATTTCATGGTTTAAAACAAAAGTTTGTACAAGTGCTTGAGTTTTCTACGCAGGCTAGTATTATTATACCGAGGTAATCATGATAAAAGAGAAAAAGCCAGCTTTCTAAAGCTCGGCTAAAAAAAAATGCTGTACTTCAAACCACTTGGCAGGGTAGCTTCGGCCAATTTTGCTTTATATATCACACTGTCAAGTGTCTGTCACTTTTTGGGTTGATATTGATACTAGCTAATAGTGTATGGTAGCTCGATCTACAAGACGTCTTTCTTTAAATACGCGAAAGTTAATCTGCAACTTTGTCCAACTTGTTTATTATTTACTTGTTTTTTTTTTTTTAGAAAAAAAGTGCCACATGGTAAAATTGGTAGCTCAGGGTGAGGGTGATTAATAAGACCAAGTAAAATGCTATTAAAGTATAATTATTGAGACGGTACCATACCTTTACTAGCGTCACTGAGGGAGGGAGATTGGATTGAAAAAATAAAATAAAAATAAAAGGAATAAACTAGTAAGGTTGTGGTAGGGCCAAATGAGGGATATAAACCTGGTAGGGTACAGTACCATCATTGCTCGCTTTTTGTACATGTATATGAGCAATCACACCCTTTGATGAAAGATCTTCTGCAAAAGAAGCAAAGTTTCTTCGGCCTAGCAACTTTTTATTGTTATTTGGAGGGGTCTTTCCATTGACGTCTTGAGTAAAAAGCTCGTACATAATCTCGTCAGTATATTCATCTAGATCAAATGTTTTTGAACCATAGTGTGCGAGGCGTATCACAGAGTTAGGCGGAGGAGTGTTAACTATAGCCGAAGAAATAATTTGCTGCATCATTCTGTAGTCATTCTCGGGAAGAAGCTTCAATTTTCTGGTTGCAAACCGGCCAGCTCCACAACAGTGGACATCACCAGCAACAAAAGTTACTCTGATTCCTCTTGATTTTGCCAGGAGCTGAAGTCGCAAAATAAATTGTTTTCTTTCTTGCATGTGAATTGCGGCAGTCCAGTGATCATTTAAGTCGTCCAATAACTCTGGTTCGCCAAACTGATTCATAACACTGGCTAATGTTCCATCTTCTTTGAAAACACCTAGTGAAGTTAACCCCGACTTTTTCATAAAGTTCATTCCTGATTCCACATAAGTCAGTCTGGGGTACAGAATGGGTACGCCAAGCAACACAAAGAGATGTCTAGTTGATGGTGGCAGGTTATCCAATCGTGCAAAGATTTCATGGTATGCATTGTCACTAACTATTTTGGGCAGAGTGCGCTCATAGCGAGTGTCAACACCAATAACTGAACTAAAAGGTCCCATTTGCTTTAAAAATGTAAAGCCTGTGTTTCCAAAATACCCATGTTTTCGGGAAAGATCAATATTTGTCTGCGCCTGGAATAGGAGCCAATACTTGAACGCATACTTTTTTATTCCCTGGAACACATTTGAGTTAAGTAGATATTCAGGGTATGATCCCCACCCATCAAAAATGTCGTGATCATCAATAATAAACGAGGATGGTATTGTTGTGAGCGCATCCGTAAATCTGTTTGTGTGGAAAAACCTCTGCACGTATATAATAAAGTAAAAGTTATCGATGAATTTCTCCATATCTGGTGTAAATGGGTACTGGCACCTATCTTCCTTGTTCCGAACCTTTAGGTAGTTTAACCAAACACGTCCTTTCCACAACGCATCCGCATATAGCTGATCCCCTCCCCCAAACATTACATTAAACGGGAATGTTTCATGCTTGTTTAAAAGATCATCCCACACCACATTATCCCCACCAAGCTCGTTTTTTCTCTCTTCTGATACATTTGCTGACCATCCGTTACAAGTAAAGAAACACCATCTCCATCCACTTGTTTGACTTGGAACGGTAAATTTATAATACAACTTGTCATTATTGATTTCATAGAATATTTGCTTTTCGATACTGTAATCTAGCGTTACCCGAACATCAAATCTGTAGAACAATGTTTGCTCAAATTCCCCTATCTTTGTTGGTGTACCCAGAGTGGTTACGTTGATCGTGTGGTCATAAAATGTTATTGTTGGAACAGATGATGATCGTGGTACCAATACCATGACGCTTCCCACCCATTCTGCTGTTGTCAAATCTGTGTCGACAAACATAATGATTGGTCCTAGAATCCCATCCCTTCTGCGACTGTGTTTTGGCATACCATTTTCGTTAAAATGCGCATAGTAGTTGTAGTCGCTTTCTTTGAGATCTTTTGGAAATTCTCCAAACATCTCCTTGGGATTTATGCGGTTTGCATCTGGACTTTGGCTATCTTTTTGGTTCTTTTGAAATTCCTCTGGGTTTAGTGCTGGAAAATCCATTTTTGTTTCCGTGTGTCAGTGGTTGCGCTATGTATAATTAAAAAATAATTATGATCGGGTCACACTTGGAAAAGAGTGAAAACTAGTTGTTTAAGAATAATACTTTTTAAATATATCCTGTAAGCGGATAAAAAGCGGAGTTCAGTTTTGTAGTCTTATATTTTTTTTTCTGGGATACAGAAACAAGTCTTGGGGTTTTGCTTATATTACCCAAATAAAAATATTGCCGCGAATAATCAATTTGGTATCATCCCAGTAAATAGTGTAAATCACAGCTACACTATTTGTTTGTTCAGTGACTTGTTTGCATAAGCAAGTACTTTTTTCAGCTAAACCAAGCGAAATTTGTATTTAAAAAAAACTGCAGAGTCGTGAGGGAATTAACTGAACAAACAGTCTACACAGGCTATTTTACCCCCTTGAATACACCCAAGGTTTATCACATTGTCAAAAATTCACGTTGGTTTTCATCACCATTTATTTGCCTCTTCGTTCATTTTTTTGTAATATCGTCCCAAAACCACAGATAATTACTGGAGATATTATGCAGTAGACGCATATCGCCAAGCCAACTGATAAATTGGTCTTTATGTCGTGTTGCGACCTAATATTGTAACTTTATTTGATATCTCCTTTTTAACTAACTCTAAATACTTACTGCTCAAAATACTGACTAACCAACTAACTAAATTACTTCTTTTTCAAGTCTTTATCTTCCTATTTTCTTCATCTCTAATTCACTGTGAGTTATCCAATTTACGTTAATATTTATTATCTAGAATTACTACTGTCAACCACAACAATAGTTTATACTACTACAAATTTTGAATAAATTCAAAATAGAGTATCACTAGGGTCATTTGATCAATTATATGCTTGGCAGTTACCTGTACTTTACATCACCATCACTATATAATTTTGTTAAGGTTTGCCTTTCGTGGATACAAATATGTTTTTAGTAGGTGAATTGTAAATGCAAACTTGAACATTTCACCTATCTAGCTTGTTGAACTTTTTCGGATTCATGACATGCCATGCCATCGTGGTAATACGTTGGTTGAACGTTCTTACTAACATATCTCGATTAGCTAATATAATAATAATAATAATAATAATAATATATATTTTAAATAGAATAGCCATGTTTATATAAGAGTTTTAATTCTTGTCACAACATAAACACTGAGCTATTCTTACCCAAGCTTAAGCATTTACATTGTAATTCGTTCCACATGCTCATAGTTAATGCAACACAGAACGCTTAGCTTGAATCATAATGGAGAAGTTCGAAATGAATCCTTAAATTCGTATGTCTTTTGCAAGAGTAATTCATAGTGACACTAGTTTGGAGAGGGAGAGCTTGTAATGTTTTGGTGCAATACTTAACTAACGTTGTACTTGAGCTATGTAATTATGAGCTCTATCATATATCTAGTGTTTAAAGATATATATTTCAGATTATTATACGCTTGTCAATAGAAAAGAAAATTAAAAAACAAATATATATCTTATCATATAACACACAGCACTTTAAATAACTTATTCAAGAACATCATCTCCAACCTATAAACACTTTTGAACTGATTTACAACGTATTTCCATATTCCAAAAATATACGACTGGAGGCAAGTAAACAAAAAACAAGTAAAAATAACCGAGTAATACTCTATATATTGTTTTAAGTTTGTGATCCAGAAATATATTGAACTTTTATTGGAGGCTGGGCATTTATTTACTATGAAAACTTTACAAGCCACCCAATAGTATTTATACCAAATATAAATGGTACAAAGCATAAGTCTGCATTGGCTTTACAGTCCTGGAAATTCACCCAAAATGTGTTACTACCCTAGGTGATATTCTCCAGGATACTTTTTCTGTACTTAAAAGTTGTAGGCTTGTGTTTAATAATAATAAAAAACAGTATTTCATGAAAACTACACAGTTCATTGTTGTTTAAACATCACCGCTAATATCTATATAATAACCTCGGTTTTCGTATTATTTGAAAGCAATTGTCAACCAGAATATACAAATATGGATCTTTCATTTATATCGAAACAGAAGACTAAAAAACAAGATGAAGAGTTGAAGGATGATCAACCTTTAGAAGAGACTATCCAAGTGAAACAACTATCCTCGTACGAGACGCTCTTTGACAGTGAAGGTGCTCCAACAATAAAAATAAGAGAAGACGACATTTTAGGCCCAATTTTGATGTATGTCGACTTGGATTTGTACACTGGAACGTGGAAAGGAAGCGTACTGCTACTGGTGCCCATTTCTGTACAAACGCCAACAGTAGAGTTTTACGATTCTCAATGTAACAGCAAGTTTATGGGTAGCCCAGTTAAGATAGGACAATATCAACAGTCGGTGTTTTATAGATACGATTTTTCGGTACCATTAGATGACTCTATTGACAAAAGAATTTCATATCAGATTAATGGTACTTCCGAAACGTATGTATTTACTATTCCAAGCGTAAACAGTCCATGGAGGTGGACTTTTACGACCTGCAATGGGTGGTCGTCTAGTGTTTCAGAACAAAAAAAAAGTGAACTTGGAGGAAATGATGTGTTGTGGGCAGATATGCTAGAAAAACACCGAATAAATCCGTTTAATCTAATGATTGGTGGAGGAGATCAAATATACAATGATGGGATTTGGGAATCCGAAATATGGCACGAATTTATACATGCTGAGAAATCAAAAAGACAGGATCTTGAGTTTACTAGTGCAATGAGAAACTATACAGAGGAATATTACTTTATAAACTATGTCAAATGCTTTTTTTACGCTGGGAAATTTACAGAAGCGCTAACAACAATACCATTTAGTTATATAATAGATGATCACGACATTTTTGACGCTTGGGGTTCGTATCCAACTTATTTGCACACATCAAATATTTTTCAAGAAATAAAAAATGTTGCTTTTAAAAACTTTCTTTTGTTTCAGGCACATACAAACCACGAAATGTCAAGAGAACACGGGTATTTTGGACACAAAGGATACAATACGATTAAAAATATTGGTCCATATGTTAGCTTGGTAAGCATTGATACCAGATTTGAAAGGTCGTTGGAAAGAATTGTTTCAGAAGAGACGTATAATCAAATATTCGACAAATTGGAAGATATGCCACCATCTACGAGACATTTGTTTGTATTGATGGGAATTCCAATTATTTATCCTCGGTTGACATATGTAGAGGAGGCTATGGGGTTCTTGTCAAGATCTAGTCTGATAAAAATGAACATATTTCAAAAGGAGGGTGCGTTTTCCAAACTTTTAAACGATTTCGGTGAACCTGAATTACTAGATGACCTCAATGACCATTGGACAGCAGGCTGTCATTTAGAGGAAAGAAAAGCGCTCGTATTACGGTTGCAAGAACTATCCAATCACAGAAAAGTACGGGTTACTTTTGTAGCGGGCGATGTTCATTGCTGTGGAGTTGGATGCTTTAAACAAAGCAATTCAGAGATACCCGAAGTGCAGGATTTTAGATACATGCCACAGATTATATCATCAGCCATTGTGAATTCCCCACCACCAAATGTAGTAATTAGGCTGCTTCACTTATCTTCAAAAAAGTATACCCTTGATAACTTTACATATGAAAAAATGGTGGATTTGTTTGTCAAAGATGTCAATGGAAAAAACCCACCAAATAATAATAAGAAACTACTTGGTAGGCGCAATTATGCTTCCTTTGAGCAAATTAGCGATTCACAAAATATCTTGGTAAAAATAAATGTACAAAACGAGACCAATAATGGCACAGTCCCGTATGAGTACAAGATTGCGCCCTTGCAGTTGGGTAACGTTATTTGAAAACATTTCTTTGATCTTTGAGTCATTTTTTAGGGTTTATGTTAAATAGAATCCGATATTGTGGGAATAAAACTGGTATTTGCTTTGAAATGGCATTTCATACCACATAAAGCGAATCAACCTTTGGTACCAGAACATATGAAATTAAATCCCGATCTGTGTTATAAATAAAGTGTGATTAAGAACTTTCTTTATGAATGACAAAGCGCTAAAATGGTGTGTGTTGACGGTCATCTAAATACTGAAGCTGTGAGAATCAAAAATTGTTATTATGACTGTTGATCAATATTTGCGTTTATGAGTATAAAAAATTGGAAAGGAGAGTCATTTTTGTTACCAACTAACACGGCCAAGGAAAAGCGGAGCCACAATAACAGTAACCCCCAAATAAATGAGTAAACAAAAACCATCTTACTTTGATAGGGAATTTTAAAGTGTGCATACAATAACTTTATCATTGGGTGGTATATTTTAGCATTAAAAGAAAAATGGCAAAAGTTTTTTGGTAAAACAGTAAACAATGGTATAAAGTGTATGTATTGAGTAAGAAGGTGTGTGTAAATGGACGCTGTATTTTTTAACTTTATTGTTTGACTAGAAAATATTCGTAATTATTCGGAAAAATGACGAATATTTGCTCATTTCCTTTTTTTGCTTTTTATACAAAAAAGGACTTGTTATGAAAAATCAAAATATCCTCCTAAAGCTTTGTTCCATTCAAAAAAAATTTATGATGTCAAAATGGTGCATTTATGCAAATTATGGTGCCGATTAGATTGCAGCAAATTACAACAAGCCTGGTTGTTGGAGAAAGATAGTAAAACAATTTAAAAATGTTTCATTATAATTCGTGATTGGGACTCGAACATTAGCAATACTCAATAACAATCGACAAGAAAAATTGTAATTTCGGGTAGACTCATTGAAAAAAAAAACATCCATGTGTTGCTTTAGGATGTGGAGAGGGAGACGAGAAACGTAATTTCTTTAGTGAGCAACTAAGGTGTGATTTGTCTAGATGCACTTTAAATTACCAATTTTGAAAAAAAATTTAAAATATTGGGACTAGGGTGGTATCTATGTAAAAAATCCTACTGGGCCAGAGACCTGCATAAACTGAATATTTATTGTAAGATTTGTTTTGTCAATACGGGAGAAGGGGGGGGAGGGTGTTATGTAATTATTTTTAGAACAAAAATGTTTGGGCTTGGAAAAAAAAATATATAAGGGGCAAGCAGAAGCCACATAATCCAACTAAACAATTCAGCAGTATTAAGCAGGAATATCGTTTGCTAAGACAAACATTGCACACAAAAAAGAGAAAAATCAGTGACATAACAAAATCAAAACAATGAGACAAGAGATAGAAGCAAAAGTAAATGAAGAGGGTTCAGAGGGTGTTTGGGTGTTTGGGTATGGTAGTTTGATATGGAAGGTGGACTTTCCCGTAGAAGAAAGACGTGTGGGTTACATAAAGGGCTTTGAGAGGAGGTTTTGGCAAAAGAGTCATGACCACCGTGGAACGCCAGAGAAGCCAGGATATGTGGTGACATTAGTGGAAAACGAACAGCTAGCTGAGCTGGAAAAGAGCATAGGAGGACAATCAAAGTCCGGAGACGATGGCAAGTGTTATGGTGTAGTGTATAGAATAAAGAAGGGCCTAGAAAAAGAGGTTTTGGATCATCTGGATCACCGAGAAAAGGATGGGTACACTGTTCACAAAGTCTGTGTATACAGCGACGAGCCTCGCGATGGATCAGAGGAAGAGCATGTTGTAGTGAAAGAGGCACTAGTATATATTGGACAGGCCGAAAACTCATCTTTTGCGGGACCCGTGACCAACGAGGAAGTGGCTAGAGTAATAGCAAATACAATAGGGCTTAGCGGAACCAACCAAGAGTATCTATTTAACTTGTGCGAGGCACTAAGAGGATTAACACCATCACATATGCTTGTAGATGACCATCTATTGGAGTTGGAGGGTCTGGTTCACAAGTTCATTATGTTGGAGTACTGTATATCAGTATAACCTAAAGATGGGTTAAGATTGTATTAATAAATAGATCAAGGATAAATGGAGAAAACGAAGAAACGTTCTGAGTTTTGATTTTTTTTTTAAAAAATTTTCATTTTATTGTACTAGTAAAACGGTATTTCAATGCATCTAATAATAAAAGCATATACGCATTATTTAAAATCGCTTGGTGTTACATAAACGAGATGGCTGGAGAATGGTTGTATGGGTGTTTTTCCCAAGTTTTTGGAAGGAGTGTGGCAAGGAAAGTTGGTGGCTAGTATTTGTTCCTCACAGATCTAGGATACCTGGGCTTTGGTATAGGAGGAACAGGCAATGGTTTCGAGTGGTTGGCGGAGGCGTGTTTCTGTGGAGATTTGACAACAATGTCTATGAGCACCGAATGAGAGGTAGAAGCTGGAGCCTGTTTTTGGATCGGGTTTTTGGGAGTGGTCGTGTTTGCGGTTGTGGTAATGTTGACACTGGAGGAGCAGCTGTTCGATTTTTTTTTGATCGAGGATAACCCGATCGGACCAAAACTTCTTCTCTTGGGACCAGATGAATACGGATGAAGAGCTTGATTGGATGGGGTGATGGAAGCCATAATACTGTTTGGAAAGGAGGTTGATGGATTTGACGAAGAGGGAGATGTGCCTAATAGGCGACTGATAGCGCTAGAAATAGGTGGGAGTTTTGAAAGAGTAGAGGCGATACCAGAGTTACTAGACGTGATTGAATTTGGTGGTGCAGCCGTTAAGCTTGAGCTTTTGGCCCTTAGAGCACGCCTGTTTAAACCAATTGATCTCTGTAAAGGGAGAGGTGTTGGTTTGGAGGAGGTGTTCGTAGCCGGATTGGATGAAAAGGAGTAGTTTGGAATTCTGATTATAGAAGGTGTTGTAGAAATACCATTAGTTGTATCAGCGTTTGGAGTTGATGGTGGTGGTGGTGAAGAGGATGTCGGAAGCGAACTGGATGGATCCTCGGTGTGAATATTTGTAGAACGGCTGTTGGTAATAGGCGACTGAGTATTTTCGCATATACTGGGTGATGAAGGTAGGGGGGTTTGGCTTGTGTGTTGGCTGCTGTGCACTTGTGATAGAACAACGTCTTTAGCAATAGGGCTACTGTCAAATATATTGTTATCAATATCAATAATGGCGTTACCGTTTGTAGGAGGTAGAGATGGTATAATTTCTGGATTAAGTGTTTGTATTTTTATATAGTTTTCGAGGTAGTTCAGATAGTAAAACGAGTTAAAGGATTCACAGATATGAGTATTGGGCGGCGTTGGTAGCACAGAACTATTATCAAGTATACATGAGAGCGAGTGGTTACGATGAACCTTTTTGCGAAAAGAGTCATCATATGGCTTCTTTGTGCTAGTTACATTATCAGGATGGCAATTGTAATGCTCAGCAAAATCGAGCGAATTCACAAATTTATTGTACAATTCAGTATGATTTCCAGTATTAACTTTATTTTGTACAGGCACAATATCTTTGTATTCTTGTTCTTTTTGAGCTATTGGGTTGTTACAAAGATGAGTAGACAGCCTTGAGGATATTTCTTCCGAGAATACAGTCTCATTAAGATAATTACAATCACTTTCCTCCTCTTTTTCCTGTTTCACTTTTCTTTCATCCACCTCTTTTTCATCCACCTCTTTTTCATCCACCTCTTTTTTATCCACCTCTTTTTTATCCACCTCTTTTTCATCCTCCTCTTTTTGATCCTCTTTATTCTCTCTCTCCTCTTCCGAATACTCATTTTCAGATTCACCAAGCGAATAGTCAACAATACTCCCATCGAGTACCATCGATACTTCCGGTTTAAGTTGCGAAAACTCGTTTGCATTGTCAAAATAATTTCTACTATCATCCCCATACTGTCCAGATAACTGTTCTGCCTGCTCATCATAGCTAGAGTAAATTGTAGCCTGTGTATCTTTTTCGTGGTCCCATCTCTGTGTGTCAAATTGCAATATCTCACCAAAGTCTACGGTTGTTATTCTGGTTTTGTAACTGTTCACCTCAATTGGTTCCACCTGTGGAAAACACCTATCCACACCCTCTCCATCTAGTATTGGATCCGCTTCATTTTCTACATCCATTCTGCGGTCATTATTCGAAGGTGAGTTTATTTTTATGTTTCTACAGTTAACAACCACAATTTCAGTATCATGAATGTTAAGCATCCCTCCTGTTTTCACTTTATCTTTATCTCCACCACAATCCCCAAACGACCTGGTTTTCTCATCTGTATTATGAGTACTGCCAATTTTTAATGCAACGTTCTCAAATGGAGCCCTGTAGCTCATTTGTTCCAGTTTAATTCGTTTTAAGCTTTTTTGTATTTCTATGTGGGTATTCCTCAATTCATTCATTTGCATTTCATTCATATGTACACCAACATTGTTATTCAAATTGCCACAATCTTCGACCATATCTCCTGAACTCTGTACACTACTATTTTTACATCCTATATTAATACAATTTTCTTGCTGCTGTATACCAATTTCGCAAGGAGTCCCGTGTATTATATTCACATCTATGTCATCAGCACATTCAACATAACTGATATCGTTTGAGCTAATATCGTTGGTTCCGCTATTCTCAACATTCACACTAATTCTGGATTCTGTTCGATTTTTTTGCTTAACTTCTTCCACCCAGCTTGGAAAATTATCAACACACTTATTACTACTGTTCCGCACTTCTATGTACATTTCAACGTCAGCTATCCACAGTCTAGTCGGCTTTTCAAACTGAACCCTTTCCTTATCTTTAATTCTGTTACTAAAATTATCAACAGATACTCCATTCTTGGTCTTTAGAGCCTTTATCTCGATTTTGTTTCCCTCAGCGCTAACTATTATTTTTGCATGCTTATTAGATACACGTTTAGAATTGAGCTTGATTTGTGACTCGCTACTTCTTCCAACCAAATACTCCACTTCATTAACAACTTTGCCCCCCTCCCATTCAATGTTGTATACCATGAATATCTTTTCCTTTTCATTATCGTCAACGTGATCTTTTACGTATACTGTATACCTAACATTCGAGTCTTTGTAATCACTACTATCTACAACATTATTGACCACCCGTTTCAAGCCAATCCGTTGTATACGTTCGCTGCTTGCTCCTCGCTCTATTTGATCAAGTTCACCGTAAAAATCACTGCTGGAATCTCTAATTGTTATCTTTCCCACGCCTTTATTTTCAGTTCTCTTAACCATATCCAGTCCTTGAGGTCGATTATCACAAATAACCACTTCGACCTTCATGTCCCTTCCGCTTCTTTCTTTCCCGCTGTAGTCCACGTTTACAGGTTTATTATTTTTTTCTGAAATCATATTATTTGAAATATAGTTTATCTTTTCAGGCCTGATACGATCGCAATTGCTGGCCAAGAATTCTAAATCAAGGGTCTTTGGAAAAGTTCGGACAAAATTCTTTCTCTTTCTAATCTCTTGTCGGTGTTTCCCCAGCTCATACTCTTCACGCTCCTTGTCATCCCCAAGCGGTGTCTTTAGTCTTATCTTTTCATTATCGACAAGCTCCAACCGTTTTCTGGATGGGATTTTTATTGTGTGTAACTTCATTTTTTTTATCGCATCAGTTTAGTTGGTATATTGATTTTAAGTGATGTAAAAATATAAATGATTGATTTCCATACCCAAAAGATTTGATCGTGCCACCAAAATAAAATTTTCGGAATAGTTACTCCAAGTTCTTATAGTACTTGATTCTATAATTTTTTTGTATTCGAATTTTTATTATGCTTGATGTCTTTCATAATCTCAAAAAAGCAGTGACAATATGCTGATTGTCTATATATTACAAGAATTAAGGCTGTTAAAATGTTTAGGTAGTTAGTATGTACTATTCTAAATTTTCTTTTTTGACTGCTTGATTGCTACTTTAGAATTTGTTGGTGTTAGTTTTAGTTGAGGTTCAAGACCAAACAAACGGTTATTGAATTATAGGATTTATAAGAACTTTTCTGGCCTGGTTTTATTTCTTTCAGCAATTTACCAGAAAAATTTGCAATTGTCCAATTGAGACTGGGTAAGTTCTGCGAGTTCTTTAGCTAGCTAAATTAGTGCCTTGAAAGTACTGGCCAGAAATGGAAAATGATTTTCAGAATTACCAAACTAAACAAATATCCTCATACAAAAGCTAATAATTGATTCAAATCAAATAATTGAAATTTCAGAAACAACACTGTTTTATGTTTTTAAAGTGCCTTAAATCACTCTATTTGTAAATATTCGAGATTTATAGATACTCAAAATGAGCAGCCATATTCCTATGCCACATACCAAACACGGAAAGAGTAAGCTTTTTGTGAAACTTTCGGCATTGAACAGCAAAAGCAATATTGCGAGCAAGACTGTGAATGAATTTCCATTTAACAGCAAGGTATCTTGATTATTCCCGCTACATCTTTCATTTACTGTGTCATTGCCTTTCGCTTGTAATAAGTTATCACATGGATAATATTCTAACTCTTATTCTGTACAATAAAATTAGGTTAATTTTATACTATTTCAGGAGGGGTTAAAGGAAAAAAACATACAGGAAAGAGCAAAAATACTAAACGAGATTGGCTTACAGAGATGCTTTTATTACAAGGCGAGTTTTCCTCTCTTATTGTTTTTGGAGCCAACGTTCATGGAAAAATACATTTTAACAGGTAAATACTTGATTTTTATGAAAACAAAAGGCGGGATAGAATCAAGTTATTGAATCAATATCAATAGTTCAACCTTTGTTTTCATATTAAAATATAGGATCTCTGGTTGCACTACAAACTAATTGTAAAATCGATTCTGAAAATGTTATTGCGCTCGACGGAAGAGGTAAAACGACAACATAACGCTAGTACATTTTATTCTCTCGAGTATAAAGTAGCTAAAACTTTTTTCTATTGTTAGGAACACTGATTTTGAATTTGGTTAAGGACACTTATGAAGAAGCCGGTCTTTTGGGGAAACCATCACCCTTTCCGGTTGGTGAAGAAAAAAGATTCTGTAAGCGAATCTGCATTTATTTATATGTTGGTTGATTTCCTACCCTATTTTTCTACTCGAGTAGTCAAAGGAGAGGCTGATTGTTTTATATTTATCAATAATAGTTGTAAAAGTGGATTTAACGGCAAAAAGCATGAGACCAGGTCAAAAGCAATATGAGCGGCTGAAATTTACCTTTACAAAAGTTTTAACTGATATCTACGAATTTGATATGGTTTACACCAACAAAGGTTAGTGACGATTTTTACTGTCCCTTTAATCCGTCTTTTTCTATTTCTTAATGTGAATGGTATTTAATAGAGTTGGGAGCCGATCAACTGCCTCAAGAAATAAACCTAAGTAGCTTTGAGGGCGTCAAAAATGCCGAACTAGTCAACTGTAGTTGGAAATCAGTATTTCCAGATGACCATATAATAAAAACTCCCCATATATTGACGAAAATAACCGATCACAATCTGTTCAACTCGGGTCAAAATGAAACCTCGGAGTGTAGTGAGATTATGGAATGGCTGGGGTTGGTGGTTGAAAACTCTGAGTGGCTAAGAAAAAAGTCCAACGAGCCATATATTTCGGTGTATGACGTACCAGAGCCATATTACTTGGATAGTGTGGCTGTTTTCAGCATACAGGGGCTGATTAGCTCGGAATTCATTCAATCTTGTATAGAAAAAATAAGGTAACTAAAGGTTGTGCCAACTTGTCACAGTGCCTTTTCCCTAACGTTTACATAAACACGTTCTGACTTGAGCTTAGATTTATAACAACTATGGATAACTATTAAATTTAGGAATAGGACAAACTACTTTGGAATGGTAGTTTGGGGATTTGAGGATTCTCCAATCTCCTGGCTTGGTAGGCAACATAGCTTCTCGACCAGCGGCGAAAACCTGTATGTGCAGCTGAGAAACTACGACCAAAACTCGTGCATTACTTTTAAGCAATGTTGTTCGTGGGATGAGGCTTCATAGTTTGTTTTTTTTCCAACCTTTTCTTGTTTAATTGACATATTATTGTTTGATTTGTCACTATTAGAATAATTTGTTATTGAGTTGATTGTATATAGACCTAAAAGTAAAGCAGTATATCTAATAACTATTTACAACTTATCAGTTAGTAAAACCAGCAATCTAAAAAAACAAAACGTTATGGATGAGCAAACATAAACACAAAAAGCACCTAAAACACAGAAAAATTAGCGTATTTGGTTTGTTTTGTTCATTTTGAGCATACGATATTTTTGAATTGCCATTTCTCTTTCCTTTTCGAGGTTGTTGATTTGGTAGGGCGACAAATGCTCTTGCGATTTTTTCAGCTGTCTACGCTTTTCGTTCATTTTATCTAGTGGAGAGCTTTTGTTTGGATTTTTGACTCTGCTGGTTCTTTTCACCATCTCCCCGATTGCATCCTGCTTGCTAAATTTGGATATACTGTTTGCTACATCTACTGTTTTGCTACCTGCAGCATTTCTACTGTTCATGTTTTGGCTTTCTGTTTTTGAAATTGTCTTTACGGAAGGGTAAACAATCTTTTTAAAGGTTTGTTTAGGCAATTGTGTAAACTTTGGTGGAGCTTCAGCTACATCATTAAACCTGATTCCATTATTGATACCTTCGACAGCTAGTTTCTTTTCAATTCGTTTTTCATCGACTTTTACCCGTTTTGCCAACTTCTTATCGAGTTGCTTTTCTTTACGGTTTTGTTGATTCCTAAACTTTCTATCGGAAGTTTTCTCTTCAGTATTAAAGTCAGTTGCATTACTATTTGATTTTTTAGCTTTCTTGTTTTTGGAAGCATGTGAACTTTTATCAGGACCAGGGAGTTTTACCATTGGAATTTTTTGCAATTCTTGCTTCACACTTTCCTTGACACGCCGTTTAAACTCCTGATAAGTTTCTCCCTCCCCAAGTTTCAATTGCAAACTCTCATTTTTGTTCTTTTTCTTGCTTGTGGTTGTGTTTTTATCATTCTCCTGTAATCTCATTACTCGGAGAAACTTTTTAGGAGCGTCTTCCTCAAAAGATACACTGGTTTCCTTTCTCTTTCTTGATACCTTCCCAAAAACCTGAGTTGGTGGTAGATCATGCACCTCACTATTGGTAATTATCAGCAAAGTTGTGGTTATCGAATTTAACTTATCCACAAGGTACCCTATCCCCAAAATTGCAAATTAGAAAATAAAAACAAATACATACTCGTTTTCTGTCGGATTTGATTCCTTTCTCTTCTTGAACTTTTTGACCATTTCGAACTGATTTCTCCCTAATTGATCTTTAGCTTCGTGAAATACTTTTAAAAAATTTTTATTGTACAACTGTAGATCAGAGTAAAAAATTAGAAACATTTTTTTTTTGAAATACTGAAATCGTAAATTTGTGGTAATTGGTTTGGTTGTGGAAATATGTCCAACAAATGTTGAACTACACCTATTTGTTCAAATTCGATACTTTTTCATGTTTGTAGCAATAGATTGTGCTAGACATTGCTGCTAGTATTGAGGATAATGGTAGGCACGATATTCTAAAAGTGTATCAAAGCAGTTCTTTAATTACTGGTATTCAATGGTGTAACGATCCAGTTGACCTGTTAAAACTTGATTTTGACTTTATAAGTATACTTATTTCAAAATATTAACAATATCATAAGGCGAGTGAAGGTTTGTTGTTAAAGGTTATGTGAGTTTCAATTTGAGTAATGCTTGAAAAACAAAATGGCAAATAAATACCTGTTAAATGAAATTGACCAGGGGTTAAAGTACAAGTAATGACGTGAACTTTCACTGAAGATTGCATTTGTGCTATTTTTTGATATTTATTTTGAGCATATAAATACCATATGCTTGAAAATAAGAGATATAATTTAATTATTAATACTAACATAAAAGTTCAAAATACCCGAAAAGATATCCAAAAATGAGGATTGAGGTATTAAGAACCTTTGTACAACTAGTGAATTTAGGTGTCTACGACAGTAGAAATGTATTGCAAGTTCATAAATAATAACCTCTACACAAATACCGAGAATAGTAAAGCGATTTAAAAATTTCTGAAACGCAGTACCTGTAATTGAAATTAAGGCTTATATTGAACATTTCACTAGACTAGATGCTGGAAGGAATGAAATATGCTTTTATGCTTTTTTTCTTTCATTTATGTATTTATTATTTTTATTTAAATGGTTGTGTATATATAAGTATATAGACACAAAGATAAATATAAAAAGCTGACTAACTGAAAAATCTAAACAATCCTGAACCTTATGACATATGGTTTATTGATACTCTGAAGGTTAGTATGGTGTAGATAGTAGGACTAAAAAATCAAGTTTGAATTAAATTAACTAGTATACTATGGTTGAATCAGTTTGCGTATATAGATGATTCGCAGTCATTGGAAGCTATATTTATCATTTTGTCTCGATGACTGTGGCTGTACCCATAGCCGTGATATACTCTGGTATACCTGAGCTAGGTGATGAGTTGGGTATGGTATTAAGCAGATTTAATGTGGGTGTTGTAAAAGTGTTTTTGTTTGAATTAATTAAACTAGGCACACAGCTTTAACAAAGTAGGTAGATTCTGGGCACCAATAAGAAAAGGCACTTGGTATTTCAACTCAAATATGCATGATCATTCTGAAATTAACTATAATTGCTTTATTTTTAGTACAGTCTGGTTGATGAGCTATGGAGAACTTCGAAATAACCGGTAATTATCATATACGGGTTTTCAAATGTTGAAAGAATGCGAATGCTACTTTAAATGGGTAAAATCAAATTATCATTAAAAAAATTGCGCAGGTTAATAAAAGCTTTAATGTTGTTGGAATAGCACAGAGCTTAATTAAGGTATGATGATTAAAGATTAGGTGACGATATATAACAATGGGGAAATAAGTATATGATGAGGATTTGTAAAATTCCTTGTTATACCAAAGCCAAAAAGATATAAAATAATATGCAATTAATATTCGTGTCGGTAATTATATATATTTTCTATAAATAACATCAGCAATTTAGCTTTTAATATAAAAATAAAACAGAAAATAAGCAGGCCATTTAAAGCATCAGAAGGTAAAATAAATAGTAGACTCAACCCATCAACCTAGTCACCAAGAAAAGTATCGAATTTGAAAAATTGTGATAGAAAGTTGACAAATTATGTACAGTGAAGGGGAGGGTAATCAAAATGAATGGGTATGTCCCAAAACAACTTGTGTGACGCAAACTGTATATTACCTTGTGAATATCTTGTATCACAGAGTTAAGGCTTATAGAACGTGGGTAAGGACTATAGTTGATTGTATATAGTGATGAGAAGAGTGATTTATCCAACTTCAAGCTAAAAAGCCCCAGTAATATATACTCTGTCTTTGTAAAATGTAGATAGAACGCAGAATGGTGTGGGGCTGTTTTTTGTTCACAGGTTGATTATAACCCATGAGTACGTAAAAAAGTTTAATTCAAATATTACGTTTTATGGCAAACTTGGAAAATAGTACAAATGGAAAAAGAAAAGATATTGTCCTGATAAAAGCTGAAAAAAGAGACCAAAACTTACAAGACCAATGAAAACAATGTAATTTTCAATAAATTACCAAATTTGTCAAAAGCTGGAAAAAAAATTTAATGTAAAGTAAAGGATTTACATAAAACGAATAATGATATTTGTTATACAAAAGTAAAGACAATGGTCAGGATTTGTAATAAACACTGATGTTCATTAGAATGAGCTGGTGAGAGGAGAAACTGTAAAAAAAAAAAAGAAAAAAAAAGAAACACGACTGAAAATCTTGATGGTTAATTAAATAGAAATAGACTAAAAAGCATTTACGTTAAAACCAAAAATGAGGCATCATCCAAGTTAAAGATAAAAATAATAAGGATCAACAAGAAAAAAATAAAAAAGTCAGGGCCTGTAATAGAAGAGGCCGTTTTTATGTTTTGTTTATTTTATTTTATTTTAATTTCAAGGAATGAATAGTGGCACTGAATGATAAATGATTGGAATTTATAAAGTAAAAGTAAAATGTATGCAAGAACAATAAGGTGAAAGGAAATGGAAACTGCAAAGAAAAATAAAGGAAGATTGAAACTTAAAAGCCTAAATATACTGGAAAAGACGAAATCAATGGGAAAAATCGAGGAAGAAACAGTAGGCAAAGACGATCACTTCATGATGACGGTGCCAATGGTTAATATTATTCAGAATCAAAAGAAACAGGACAAAGAAAGCGAACGCTATAGTTTTACGAATACAACAGAAAGGGAGGACAGAATGGATATCGGGGATAGGGAAGATAAAAAAGAATATTATGTGAAAGAGGTCCAAAGTAAAAAGAAGAGTGTGGAAAGCAATAAAGAGACAGAGGTGAAATGGACTCGTCCGCATGCCAAATCAGTGGATAAAAACTGGTGGTTTAAACCAAAAATAAGAAGGAACAGGAATGTAAGGGGCGAGACAAAAGCTGTAGAAAATGTGGCAGATACAGGGGGAGATGGAGGTATTAGTCTATTTTCAGAGCTGGAGCTGTTAGGGTCAAAATATAACAAGGGAGAAGGCGGAGGAGCTATACAAAGAAAGAATACGGTTGAAGGGGAAAGAGGAAGGAATCAAATACTTCGGATAGCTGAGGAGCTAGAAAACAAGACGGAGTCATTTCTATCAAATCAACATGAACCGAGACGTATGAGCAAAAGTACAGAGCAAACAGTAGGCAGAGAGGGGGAGAGGAAACGGGCAGCAGTTACAAAGCAAGGCAGGATAAGAGGAAATAGCAGGGCAATTGAAGAAGGGAAGGACAACTCGATGGATGATGATGAGCTGTCACCACAGATATCATTGACTAGGTTTATAGCAATGTGTGGACGTGTGAGCAGCGGGTCAGAGGAAGGACAGAGTGGCGATATAAGAAAAGAGTTGAAGCATACAAGAAGTGGACTTAGGGTTGAGGATATGCTGGATATGTTTTCAGAAGAGAAGACACAAGAAAATAAGGGAGGGAAGGTTTTGGGGAAAGAAAAGGAGGAGCCAAGTAATGATTGGGCAAAGATTATAGATGTATTTGACAGAGATATAGAGATAGGATATAGCAACCGAGAGCTAGATGTTATAGCCAGGGTGATATATGGAAGTGGCGAGGCTACAATAGAGGAATTGTCAGAGATATGTGCAAAATTTTATAACAAGAAGTACAAAGGAGAGGATATATTAGAGCCAGAAAGGCATATAGATATACTGGGAGAACCAAGCGAGTTTGGAAAGGCAGTTTTGAAGACATATTTTGAGCTGTTTGATTTTGAGAAGGATCGGGTGGATATAGCGTTTAGAAAAGTATGTAAAAAACTATTAATTAATGGAGAGACACAGGTAATAGATAGAGTACTTTATGGGTTTGCAAAAAGGTATCAGGATTGTAACAAGGAGAAATCCGAGTTTGGAACGGTGGAGAATGTTCATACGGTGGCATATTCGATACTATTGTTGAATACAGATTTACACATTGCGGATTTGAGGTCAAGTGAGAGAATGAGTAAAATGGGATATATACAAAATACGATAGAGGCACTAAAGTTTAATGAGGATGAAAAGGAGAAAGAGAAAGAGAAAGAGAAAGAGAAAGAGAAAGAGAAAGAGAAAGAGAAAGAGAGGGAAAGAGAAAGGGAGAGGGAAGAGAGACAAGAAAGAGGAGTAGGAAGAGTAAAGGGAAGGACAAAAGACGGAGAGAGAGAAAAGCGGAAAAAGGAGAGGGAAAGAAAGAAGGGGGGGAATCTAGATAATAGGATGTTTGAAGAAAGGGGCGAGCGGTGGGCAGGAAGGAAAACGTCAGTGGGATCAGAAGCAAGAATGGTATATGAAGGTTCATCTAGTAGTTTAAATGTAGATAAAACAGATGAAATAACAAGAGTGACGGGAGAAAGCGGGGTCAAAAGAATGTTTAGCACGAATAGTAGTGATAGTGTGGTTAGCGAAAATATCCGAAGATTGCAAGATGAGGTGGTATTGGTATTGAGTAGTGTGGAATCGAGCGAGAGTTTGGTAAATGGTAGAGCGGAAAGGGGAGGAAAAGTAAAGGGGAATAAGGTAACGAGTCAAGCGGAACAAGAGGATACAACAAAAATATTAGATTTGCAAGGTATGGTGGGATATGGGATCGGGATTCCGAGTATGTACAAAGGGAAGGTAGGAGGAGAGAATAATAATCAAAAGAGAAAAAAATCGTACAACAATGTTAGTTTTGACATCAGCAAGTTGGGATTAGACAAAAAACATTATTTGGCGAGTAATACAGAACAAGCAAGTATAGAAAACATTGGGAATATTTTGAAGCAGATATATGTAGGAATTAAGAGTAAGCCATTGGAAAAGCCGATGGCTAGTAAAAAAAAGAAGAAATATATCAGTATGAATACTAGTGCGAATACCAGTGCGAATGTTAGTATGGTTTATAGTGGAAATACAATTGGAATATCTAATGAAAATGAACAAGAAGTAGTGTATTTTGGTAGGGGAAGTAGTGGAGCAAGGTCAGTGATTGAAGCGGGAGGAGTGCCTAGAAAGACGTCGATAGTAGAAAACATCAAGTCAATGAGTGGGTTGAAGCGAATGACATCGTTTGATGGAGAATTGACGAAGGGTAAAAAGGGGGAGAGCAAAGGGTTTAGAATGAACAATGGAGTATCGATTCAAGGAATCCACAGAGGAGGAATGGTGAGTTCGGCGAGTGTTCATAAGGGAGTGGTGGTAGACAAAGGGATTGGAAATGATGATTTGATGTATTTTGGTGGAGGGAAAGTTAAGGAGGAAGAGAAAGAGAAAGAGAAAGAGAAAGATGAAGAGGATGGAGAAAAGAACATTACGGTGGAAATGATAAAGGAAAAGTTGATGAAAGGGATAAAGTATACCGAGACAAAGCAAACGGTAGTGGAGAGTTACTTTGCCAATCGAATGTACAGAATCGGTGGAGTATTGCGGTATAAATATACAGGGAAGCGAGTTGGAAGTCGAGGGTTTGATGCGTCGTGGGCTTTGTGTTATTTGTTTATAGACAATGCCAATCTGGAGATTTTTAAGTTTATCGATGATGCACAATCGACTTACAGGTTGGGTAGTGTGTTTTTTACGGATGAGAATGAGCGACAAAGCAGCGGTCATTTGGAAAGGACAGCGAAGAATCTGTTTTTGGAAAGCATTCCACTGCGCCACACGTATTCCCAAATCATGCCTCCGCCTGGATACTCCAAAAAGAAGCCGCATGTGGTGGCGTTGTCGGCTAGTGCAGATCGGTTGTACCTGTTCCAAACAGCATCTGATGCCGAGGCGCAATACTGGGCGTCTGTAATGAATTTCTGGGCGGCGCTGGATTCGAGCGTTCCTGATCCTTCGTCGTTTGTAACCAACAAGCCAGTCTATGGATGGAACCAAGTTGCTACTACAAAGGCGAGTGTTCGAAGCATCAGCAGTACTTTTAATTCCCAAGTCACAGCAGCTCACTCGGAAAGCAACAATACGTCCAGCCCTGTATCTTTCCAGGAATCAACTAGATCTCTCTCGTCTGTTTTTAGTCCGAGCGGCAGTTTTGGAACCAATGCGACTAATTTTTTGCGTGAGTTTCGGAAACAAAGCTCTGTTCAACACTGGACTCCTCCTCTTGATCCATTTTATCCCGCGTCACTCAAGTTTAAATA
Organism: Zancudomyces culisetae; assembly: GCA_001969505.1. NCBI lineage: Eukaryota > Fungi > Kickxellomycota > Harpellomycetes > Harpellales > Legeriomycetaceae > Zancudomyces > Zancudomyces culisetae. The sequence continues at coordinate 56,719 of LSSK01000318.1, forward strand.
TCTGCTATTTGTTTCTTCTAATCAATCAAGTCAACCGAATCAAGTAAGCCAATCAAACCAATCAAACCAATCAAACCAATCGAGTCAATCTAATGATCAAAGCGACTTTGATTTCTTTAGTATCGCCACTGCTGATTTGCTTTCTCGCCAACTTTGTGTATTCACTGCCCATATTGCATTGCTGGACAATGAACTAAGTGCTCACCAACTCAATTACCTTTCCATATCATCTAAACTTAAAAGTTCTAGCATCAGTGGTTCCATTTCTTCTACATCGAATTCGTCTTCCCAATCCAAAGCCCATTCCGTCACTATTCATAACTGGGAAAAACGGTCTCAATATTTATTAGCTGAACTGATAAAGTATAAAAACTATCTTGACTTGTTGGAGCGAATTCAATCTGAGATTTCTGATCTCTACATGTCTGGAAATAATCATTACCAAGCCCATATTCAAACTCAAACTCAAGCTCAAACTCAATCTGTACTTTCTCATTCTGTACATTCTTTAGCTTCCTCAGTTAAAAATCACAGTAACAATAGTGTATCCACTCAAAAAACAAACCCGAGATTTGCAAATTCACTTACTTCTCCTACTTCCAATCCTTCTCTCTCCAACATTATGTCTATCTCTAGTTACTTGCTCGACTCTTCATTCAACAACTCTGATAATTCCACCTCTCCTTCTTCCAAACTTGATGATTCGATCAATGATTCATTCCAAAAGCTTGCTATCAACGATCCTATTCAATCTCAATCCCAATCTCAATCCCAACCTCAGTCTACACCTACATCTACATCTACCTCATCCCTCAGACCTAGAAATGGCTCTTCTTCCAATAACGAAGTCTATTCCAACATTCTGGATTATATTGAGCTTTCCAATCTCATTTCAAACTCAAATCATACTTCCCTCTCCCTCCCTCCAACTTCCAAACCTTCTATTTCTGCTCTTTCCTCAACTCCTGACTTGAACACTCCTACTTTTAAAAATCCAAACTATTTGGCTGTTTCCAAACCTTCTTTTACCTCCACACCCAATCCTAATTCCAATTCTAGTCCTTCTCTTAGCATCAATTCTAACTCTCCTATTCAGATTCCCTCCAAAAAATCCACTAAACTTAACTTCAAAAAACCCTCACTATCGCTAATGTTCCAGCCCAGAGTCTCCTCTAAACTTGGTTCTATCAAGTCTTTAAACCAATCAAACCCCGAGAAATCCCACATTTTCATGAAAAAATCCAAGTTTGATGTTACTTCCATTCCCACACCTGCTTCTACTTCTACTTCTCCTATTGAATTTCCTCAGTCTGTCTCTTCCAACAGACCCGAAACCTTCAAACCTGTATCATCCGCCAAAAATGATATCTTGGCTAGTCCCTCAATTAAATCTCAACCTTCTAAGCTTAGCAACGACTATAATTCAGCTCCAATCAACCCGGAAAGTTACAAACAACGCTCTATAAGTACTAGTAGCAAAATCAGTCATCTTAGTTATGCTAGTAGTGGCAGTGCAAGTTATTTCTCTGCCAATAATTAGATTACCTACTTTTAGACTTGCCACAACATATCACACCACAAATATCACAAATACCACAAATACCACAAATGCATCCATCAATCAACTAAAATTAGCTTCAGATTCTACAATCCTTTGAATGCTGTTTACTTTTTTTCTCTACTATTTATAACTATCCATTTTGTCATTTTTGGATGAGATTTTGTCCCTATATTCTGCATAACTTTTCCAAATTCTAATCAAGAGTAAACTATGTGTCTGAATGAGTGTGTATAGCAATCATAGCAAATTTTGAATTTCACATTAATTGCCACCTGGTTATTTACAACATGGGTTAAATTACAATTATAATACAATATCATTGTTTTTTTTAATACTATTTTATCACATTTTAGATTTATTTATTATCCATTTTATTAATCATTAAAATATCTTTATATTTTATCAAACGTCCATATAAATCAATAACACTCTAATTATAAATTAACATTGGTCTTTTCACTTTTTCACCTGAATCAGTATATTTATATTTATGTATGTACATTACATTTCAATGTGCATGTTCATTTCCTAGTTTACTATATAGACAAAACAAGAAAGTTACCTAGAAGGGTCCATCATGAATATTTTGTTTTGTTTTGTTATTTTAGTTTTGTTTTAATCATATAAATGATTGCTGACAAATGATAATCATCCGTGTAATACAATTTCCTCTTTGATGGTGTTGTTTTTGTTCTTTCTGATTATTGTGTTTCTAAAAAGAAAGAAAACAATTTTCATTATACTAGTCAAGGGCTCTGTCCCAACTAATCAAAAACTAATTTAAAATAGCCGCAGTTAAATATTTCAAATTAGGCTTCTAAAACGGGGGCAGATATACACTCCCTTCCACTCACTTCTTCCCAAATGGTTAAACTTCATGTACAATGACAACTACGTATAAAACATAAAAGTAACAAAAATGAGCGAGTTTTTGCGACCCAAAATATAAAATAAACCAAATAAATAATAGGCCTTTGGTTATTCAACATTTCAATATTCGAGCATCAAAAAAATTCCATTGTTACCTGAGGCTTGTTAGTTGGCTTTTAAGTACTAAATTTCCATCCCAGTCATTTTTTTTTCTTCCTAAGGGTATTTATATTCTCAAAATTGTTGACTTTGTTTAGTTTTGTTTTTCAAATCTATATTCGTCATTATCCTTTTCAACTTGGTAAACATATAGCATTCAGATATACTTCAAGGATGAGTTCTGGTTTGTACGTTGCGTATGGCGCCATTGCTTCAATGGCACTCTTGCCCATTTATTACGGATCTTTTAACTCTATTACAAAACTAAAGGTAACTCTTTTCTCTCTATACACTTACCTTACACTCGTTTTTTTTTATCTTTCTTTTTTTTATTTGTATAATTTTACTTTTTAGCCTAAATACCTAAAACTCTTATATTTATTTATATATGTTTTATTTTGAAATTAGGGACCCGAAAGGAAAAAAACCAAATTCTTCCAGGAATACTCCGACTCGGAAGACAGCGACGATGAAGAAGCCGAGGGTCTTACTACTCAAGATGCGTACATGTATCCAGTGTACGGGTCCGCCACTCTGCTTTCTCTATACCTTGTTCTCAAATACTTTAATGTCGATTATGTAAATATGCTGATGACTGTGTATTTTTCTGTTGCCGGGATAGGCGCCCTCGCCCACACTCTTGTTACGATTGCCAAGGGTACAACAAACATCAAGCTACCGCTCTACTACCTTAGCCTGGTCCACAAACAAAAAGAACAGTTTTTGATCAAATTCACCAAATTGCACTTGATCACATTGGGGCTGTCGACTGTGCTCACTGGTCTCTATTTCCTACTCGAAAAGAACTGGATCCTCTCCAACCTGATTGGTCTGGCCTTTTCGTTTGGTGCAATCAAACTCATGAAGCTAGAATCCTTCAAAACTGGAATCATTATGCTCATGGGTCTGTTTTTCTACGATATTTTCTGGGTCTTTGGAACCGAAGTCATGGTATCTGTTGCCAAGAACCTCGACGCTCCCATCAAACTGCTCTTTCCAAAGGATATTTTAAACACACCAGGCATCTTTGGTCTAAAGCCAATCAAGTCCTTTGTGATGCTGGGTCTGGGGGACATTGTCATTCCTGGAATCTATATTGCCCTCTGCCTAAGATTTGACAGAAGCCAGTATCTCAAGAAAGTTGGTTATGTGCCAAAACAACCATTGCCATCAGTTTTAAAAGGAAAGTCAAAAGGATTCAAGTTTGAAACACCATACTTCAACACTTGTTTTGTAGCCTATATCTTTGGTTTGATAACTACTGTGTTTGTAATGCATACCTTCAAGGCTGCCCAACCCGCCTTGTTGTACTTGTCACCAGCTTGCACCTTGTCTACCATTATCCTCGCTGCTGCTCGTGGTGAATTATCCGACTTTTTCGCTTATACTGAAGAATTCCTTCCTGAAGAAGGTAAAACTGTTTCTCCCAACCCCCAGAAATCGTCTAGAACCAACAACAAGGACGATTTGGATGTTAATGAGAAGTACTCCTCAGTAAAAGCCAATTCTTCGAAAAAATCAAGGAAGGATGAGTAAGCCCTGTTCTAGTGAAATTTGATCTTTATATTGTATACAGAAAAATCTTGTAGTTTTCATTGTTTTTATTTCTATCAAACTTGGTGTAAAAGAAAACACAATATAATATATATACTTTTATCATAAATAAGAAAGCTATAAACAGACTCAAAGATTTATACAAATATGAAAGGAATCATAAAGTTGCAAAAAACTATTTTTTGATTTTGGCAAGAATCTCCTTGTTGCGTTGAATTTCGTCCTTAATATTCTTTGTAACAACTGGTCTAAATTGCTGTTTTTGTCTTCTAACCGTTTTAGGTTCTCCTTCGTGTACCTTATCAAACTTGCCCATACTAGCCGTTGACGAATTTTTTGTTAGGGTCAACACCTTTTGGATCTGAGATTTGCGTTGGGTATGATTGCTCAACTTGACAATCTTGCTCTTTGATCCATCCTCAGTAGCAGCCCGCTCTTCCAGATTGCGTTTTTCACGTCGTTGGTTTTTGCTAACTCGTTCCTTGCGGTTATCAGTCAAGTGTTTACGAACATCGAAATCGTTGCTCTGGTGATCAGGAACTGGAATAAGCCATTGTTCCTCCAATTTTTTGTTGACACCCTTATATCCCCATGATGGAACCATTTTGTCAGTATCTTCATCATATACAAGCTTGGTTCGTTTTTTCTTTTGGATTCCCTTGAGTTTCGCAAATTTCTCCCATCGGGTCAGCGGTTTGACCTTTGGAACCGGCTTTTCACGTGGCAGAACCACCAAATCGTCCAGGGAGCTTGACCCAAATTCCAAAGCTGACATTGATTTGCTCTTCTTGTTCAATCGAAGAAGTGGCTTTGGAAGCACTGCCATAGGTCCCTCGGCGACTCCTCCGTCTTCATTATCACCCTTTTTGATTGGGAGATCAAACAGCTTGTTTACAAGCAACTGCGTGACATCCCTACTGATTTCCTTCAAATACTCCTCCTGCATCTCCTCAGCCTCCGGTGTTGATTTCTCCTTTGCCGCATTGAATTTCTCCGCATCGATCATATTTCTATCGTATGCTGCCATCAAATCCAGCTGGAATTGTACTGGAACCACCTTCCCCACCACCTTTGTGCTTTTGAATTTGGCAGCGTTCGTCTTTAGTATATCCTGAACATCCATTTTTGAATTTTGTCTATATTTGTTTTTTTAAATGAAAAAGCTATTCACAACTTTTGAGCTAGTACTAAAAAAATATTGTAGTTTGGATTTCTGTGGTGTAAAAAAAAAATTTTTTTTTTCCTCAATTGATCCATGAAAAAATTCATAGAGTTTTCAATTATTATTGAATTTGAAAATTGAAAAAATTGAGAATTGTATTGTATATTAAAAAATTTTTTTTTGATTAAATCTATAAAATTAAAAAATCGATCAATCCTTTTCTATAAAATATACCAACTATACTCTAATAATAAATAATCAAAAAATAACCAAATATAATTCAAATATACACTATAGTGATAAAAAGCAATAATACATAAATATCTTTTGATGTAATGTCAACTTGATATAATCAAGTCGAGAGACTAGTGCCATCAACCTTGATGATATACATTTGATTCTGTATGATTTTTATAGAGGGTTGAAAAAACTTGTCTATATGGTTTTGCAGATTCAATGTATATTGTCTTTTCACAGATTGAATCCATACTTTTAACTATCGAATTACATTGTATTTGATGGTTTAATATAGATGTGATTCAATGTTTGGAATCTATAATGGATACCAAAATATAATTATTTTTAGTTCCTAGGCAGAACGACAAACTTTGTCATTTAGTTGCCTAGTTGTTTTAAATATAAGAGTCTGGTGCTATATATGCTCCAGCTCAACACGTAGTAGCTACAATTAGCATTATCCACCTATAAAAAAACTATTGTTTGTTTAGATTGAAATTGCCAAAATTCTATCATAACCTAACAATGCAAGCCATACATTTGGAATGTAATTTAGTGTTAGATTATGATTAAACATATGATTTGAATAACCTTTCTAATAAGAGGTTGATAAAGATATCATTATATGAAATGCTAATATTAACTACATTACTACAATTGTGCTAAGAGTGTATTGATATAATTTTATATGTTTAGTGAGATTGATTTTCTAACAAATCTATTGACTAATCATTTATAAGTATAGTTAAATTTTATTAGTAAATTTATTGTATGTAGGTTTATATGAAATGTAACCAATGTATGTTTTTAATTTTTATCTCAACCAAACATTTAGTAGATATATAATGTCATTATAAATATTGAAGAAAGTGATTATGTACCATATGTTCTATCACTTTTAATATAAATCTATACTTAAAAATTACTATTTTTAATATTAGTTTGTATTGAAAATTTAGGAGAATGATGGTTCTATATAATCTTGATATACCACCATAAGTACTTCATCGAGCTTATATCTATATATCTTATTAATCCGAATCCACAGATATTATGTATATGTAAAAGTGACAACTAAATTAGACATTATTCGAAATAAAATAATAATTAATTGTTTATCTAAATTGCTAATAGTCAAAATTTAATATAAGGTATTTAATATATATCTACATAGAATATAGCATAAAGCAGGTTGAGGTTAGAATAATATATTATAATATATACGTTTCATATTCTTGATTTCTAATATTTATTTGATATCACTATAATTTATAGATCTACAATTATATTCATATTGATTTACTTAAAAAATATATTTCATAACTAAATCATTAAATATTGTAGTGTTTTGATATTTTAGATAAATAATTAACCAGAATCTATAGTATAATATAAAGTGACTACTAACTAAACGATGGTTAAATATGTATAATTATAATCCCAAGGTTAAAAATTTAAAATACTCAGATTATAGATGATGTATATATGACTACTATCAGTTATAAACTTTAATAAAAAATCTATATGGTATCAATTGCCTTATCATCCTAACATTGAGTAGACTATATGGTCGTGTACCCCAGTTGTTTGCACCTATATGTTTTTTTACTCAGTAAGGTTTCATTTATTGCTACTATGTCCGGCACTCTGTGGTCATCTGTTTTGTAAGACGGCATTAGAATCTTTTATACCTCTGATGTTTTTTGGCTATAATTTATTCTGCTATATTTTTAAATTTGTGTCAAGATCTGAACTTGGATATATATTTTTTATTACTAAACTGGATTAAAATTAATACACGAGACTAAATCATTGTTAAACTTATCGTTGAATCATGATAATCGTTTAGTAATTTATATTTCAATATGAGACGATAAAGTAAAAAATAAACGCGATTCAAAACATAACTAAACATTATTTGAAATAAATTATAGTATGATGAATGTTAAATGTTATGGATATTATTGATATATTATTAATTATTGTCATGTGGAGGCTCAAGTTGAATATAATATATAACCATACACAGCCTGATTATTAAATAATATCGACGTCGAAGGCCTATAATAATAATATAGTTAGTTATTAAACAATACGCACCCTATACCAACAATAACAATACCAATAATAAATTCAGTAACAAACATTACAACTGACAAACTGCTGGTACTAAACGTACCAGAGCTGTCCCAACACACCGTAAAATCCTTTTTTTCGAACATAACAAAAATCGAAAAAAAAAAGTTACACGTCAAAAAAATCAAGCAATACAATAAATCTTACCGTTTCGAAATCCAAAAAATCGACGGCTCCATGATTCGCATTACCGACCTAAAAAAAAGGGAGTTTGAAAAAAAATTAAAGTGTATATTAAAATTAGAAGAGAATAAAAATGAAAGAGAGAAAAATAGAATAAATGAAAAAACTAAAAATTTATACCAAAAAAAAATAGATAAAAAAAATGAAAAAATTAACCTAAAAATAATGACATACAACGTATGCTCAATAAAAAATAAAAATCATGAATTAGATTATTTTTTAACCAAAGTAAATCCAACCATACTATGCTTGCAGGAGACACGACTGCAGGAGAAGTCTGGGAGGATGAACATAAATGGCTACACATGTGTAGAGTCAAAAAGGCCGACACTAAAGACGGGTTCTGGTCTTCTAGTGGGGGTGAAAAAAAACAAGGGCTGGCACATAGAAGAGTATGTTAACAAAAATACCTGGATGGCTGCCAAAGTACATGGATATACTGAAAAGGAGAATAAAAAACTGGAAGTGATAGTAGTGAATGTACACACGCCACACAAACCAAAAGAAAGAACTATGATGAAGAAGGAGGTAGAGGACTTTATCAACAAGGAATACGGTAAAAATAAGGAAATAAAAATATTATTGTGCGGCGACTTCAATATGAGGACGAGCATAGTAACCCCTTGGCTAAAAAAACTCAGGTGTATAGTCAGGAGAGCCCCGACAAGGAAACGAAGCGGGACAAGGATCACCAAAAGGAAACTTAAAAACGCCATCGACCACATCTTCTACACCCCATCTGTGGGACAGTTCGTAACGTCTAAACTTCACAAAAAAATCGACCTCAGCGACCATCTCGCAATCACTGCAAACTTCACAATACAGGAAATTAAATTAGATCAACAAAAAAAAATTGTCAACCGAAAATTATTGGACCAAAAATCAGATTTATTTAGAACTCACAATAAATTTTCAATTTTGACATCTCTTAACGAAACTGCCGAACTAATCAGTGAAACCGTCAATGAGACCAAAAAATTGATGGATAAGATGACAAGAAAAATTAATCCAAACCCAAAAAATAATGAGAAATTGGCCGAAAAAAATTTCGAAGCCAAAAAAATACAATATTTCTTGAGCAAAAAAACTCGAAAAATGATAATACTTCGCTGTAAACTGTTCAAAAAAATGCTCAGAACTTGTGATGAACACGAGAAAGAGCTGTTTTATAATGATTACGTCCAGATGAAGTCCACAACTACAAAACTGATCAAAAGTGACCAAAAATTACATAATAAAAAGGAGTTAGTGAAACTATGTGAACACATCAAAGGCAATGATGCCAAGACGGTGTGGAGATGGTTAAAAGTGAGGGCTCTAAATAAAAAATCTGTTTTCAATAATGGAGGAGTCCTGGATGAATCAGGAAGGGAGATAACAGAGGAAGCAGAAAAACTCAAAGTATGATAAAACATTTCTACAAGCTATCGAAGAATGAAAACTCAGCATTAAACACAATCCCAGAAGAAAGAGAGGAGGAAGTGGACTACTTCAGAGAATGCGACGAAGAGCCAACATGGACAGAAATAAAAGAAGCACTCAAGGAGACACCGAGAAATAAAGCAGCTGGAGAGGATGGTATTCCAAGCGAAGTTTGGAAAAGTATACAAAGCGATGAAGATGCAGAATCGGAACTTGCAGTACTTTTATTAACCATAATTAAAAAATTCTGGAATAATCCAAATGTTAAACAGTGAAAACAATACTAGCGTAATCGTTCCAATCTTTAAAAAAGGAAATGCAAAAGATATAAATAATTACAGAGGAATTTCTTTAATCCCAACAATAACCAAACTAATTGCTAAGTTAGTTGCTAACAAACTTAGACTTATAGATAATCGGTATATCCTACTGGCAAAAGAACAAGCAGGATTCAGGACACTGGAAGAATGCGTTGCCCAAGCCACAGCGTTATATGAACTCATAAAAAGGCGAAAAATCATTAATACAAAAACCATTATTTGTTTAATTGATTTTGAAAAAGCTTATGACAAAGTACAGCATAATTTATTATTTGAAAAAATTAAAAATGAACAAAATTAATGGAAAATTACTGGCAGTAATTAAAGTACTCTATAATAACGCAAAGATAAAATGAGGGTAGGAAATGGATTATCGGAGGCGATGAACTTCGAAAGAGGTGTTCGCCAAGGATGCCCAGCCTCACCAATGCTTTTTGATATAATATGAGTATTTTTAATGTATACCGGGAATTTATATAGAATAACATCTAATATTTATACATTCGTTTATTATTACATTTATCGATATATAATAATAATTAATTAATATAAAATAAATTAGTGAATCATAATATATATATATTATATTAATGTAATGGCGTAGCATATGGCTTGTGAATAAATATTCAAAATTTTTCATATGATGAACATCAAATATATTATATCTTTAATCCATTATATATAGATTTAATCATTAATATATGACTTAATGGAAATTCAAAATTTAAATTTTTAGATTTACAAATTATCCGATTATAGTTTCATATTTAGATTATAAAATTTATATTTTAAAATTTAGAAATTCTTGAAATTAACTTGTTGATTATTTTAAATGATTTATATATACATGGAAATATTTATTAAATTTACAGAATCATTTTTCATATTAATTTTAATGTTTCAAATTCATAATTAATAAATAAATTTTATAATATGAATATTTTTTAATTCTTATTTATAGTATAATATAAAATATTAATTTGTAATTATGATATCAAACATTCAACCTTATATTAATAAATTAATATTAAGATTATATGTAGCTGTACTGAATAAAGATCACATAACTACTCATCAGATGTCTAATAATACAAATATTTTCATAGTTAGTTATGATTATAACTTAATTGTTAATATTAATGATTTTTAAAAAATTATGGTTGATATATATACACATTCTAATGATATCTAGTGTTAATAGCCAATATTATACACGTGTTATTTATTTTAACTAATTTGCACACAGCTAATTTTTAAAAAATATTTTTAATTTTACTAAACTAAAACACAAAGCAATAATCTATTCTACTAAATAACATCTTTATTAATTAAACGAGATTGAATAACTTAATTGTCAAGATAAGTCATTGTATCACTTTAATATAATTAAGATTTATAACCATTAATTCAATTAACTATTAATATCATAATTATCAATATTGAATATTTTAAATTATAACAATTTGTAAATTGTTACATTTAATATTATCTTGAAACAATTTTAAGAACAAACTACAAGAAATATTATTATGATAAAAATATTCATATAAATAAATTTATGATACAAATAAAAATCATATAAAATTCTTAAATCTACAATATTAATATACAATACTAAGATACTTTTAACTTCAAATCATCTATATGTAACAGATAAAGTTTTATTGGTTAAACAGATTGTAATTTTTCGGGAATTACAACAAATCATAATCAAATATTTATATACAATTAGAAAAGTATAATATAATTATGGGTTGTAAGATGTAACATAATTGGATGTTTCATTATCCCATTCCAAAGAAGTATTAAAAGTTTACTTTTATACTATATGTCAATTTGAGGTTTTACAAAAAAAATAATTATATATATTTTAATAATTTTTTTTAATATATTGTTATATATATAAATAATTAACTATCGAATTTTGGGAAATTCGACTTTGAATTTTTAATCGAAACTAACGTTGAGAGCCCTACCATTCGGTAATTAACGAATCAGTACCGGCTTCCTAAAGGGAATTTAGATGAGGTGGGACACTTGGTGCTCGCTTGCGCTTGCGCACATTGGCCGCCTATAACCCCACATTCTTACCAGCTGATTCGTCTTCTCCCTGACGATCTTACAGCAAACTCGCTTTAAATTAAGCGAGTTCACTCTATTAATATTTAATATTTTTTCAGGGAATGTTATATTTACACTTTATTTTGAAATATTATACAATTTTCAAAAATTTCTTGTGTTATGGGTATTGTTATTTGTAAAGTAGTAAATGCATCGGATTATGTCCAAAACTGTCCGCGAGTTTGAGCCATGAATGAAACAAATTGTTTCGCGGCTCCGGAAATCTTTTATATATCGGGTGTATTTGTCGGCTATTCCCATAATCTTTTGAATATTTAATCAACTTATTAACTATACTAGATAGATTAACTAGGAGTTAGCAGAATCCACAATGTCACTGAACGAGAGTATTGTATAATCAGGTTGTAATTAATAGATAATTAGAACATTAGCTTAAACATAAATATTTAGATATATATTTTAATATAATTAGGGTAATATTAGTAACAAACTAATGTTTACAATTTATTTAATTTATTAGAATAGATATTATTTAATATCGTTATGATATCAATTTACGCATTTTTAATATCATATTAACTCTTATATAGACATTTGTATCATAATAATTAAATTTTTTTATTTATAAAATTTAATCTTAATGATAAACTCATGATCCATTCATAAAATTATTACTATTTATAATATGTTATAAAAATAGCAAATGTATATAGATTATCATAATCTCCGATTAAATTCTTACTCCATAAATTATTAATAATGGGGTAATACCAATTTATGTATAAATTTAATTGTGAGTTGAATTACTATTTAATTAGTTATTAAGCTTATGTTTTATGTTTAGTTTTTGGTATTTTTAGAAGTATTATAAAATCTTGTAAAACTACATAAGCACAAATATTTTATAGCTTTAGTAAACTTCTTCAAACCAATACTTTTCATCTCATAGTATTATATTAAATAAATCTTAGTTATAGTTAATCATATAGTACATTGAGTCAAGTTTTGACAGATATTAGAACTGCCTAATATATTAATTATATTCATATTGAGATATTCATATTTCCAGTATAATATATTTCATATATTCTAAACAATATTTATTTTATAAAATTAAGATTATTACAATTATGAATTTAAAAGAATGTGTTATATTAAACAAATATTTAGGTTAGAGAAAAATTTATTTAATTCACAATAATTCTGTAAGCTAATGATATTTAAAGTTACTTTACATCATAATTTAAGTTAATTTGTCTGATCCGAAATTATCTATTATAGATTATTTTCAGCTCACATTAAAGTTTATTGAACTTTTACTTATCTATATTACTTCCTCTATATATTTTTACAATTAGAGTCCTGAATATTATTCTTACATTCTCTTATTCTCAATCTCGGCTCTCCAAACTTTTTCTCTTTCCGTAAATTCGAGCATGATTTACTCGATCTCAACCTTACTTAATTTATTCATTATTATATTTCTAGCTTTGTTTTCTCAATCTCTGCATGTCACGACTTGACACTATGTACATTTGGTTAATTTTACTATGAATTAGTTATATACAATACTTTGAGATGAAATCATTAAATTTACAAAGTCTCCTAAAGCAATGATATCATTATCATATATAGTTTAACACGTTTAATTATAACTATATAATATATTTTGTACAATAATTAAAACTATATTAAATACATTAAAAGTTATGTAGTCTAAACATTTAATAAATTTTAAATTTATTAATGCTCTATAAATATAAAATTATTCAATAATATTAATCCTTATACCGGAGTTAGAATTATAGCTAGGAAAATAATTTAAAATTTACATTTTCGATTGATAAGATATAAATAATAGCAACATGACATTGCTGGATCATGACACTACACAATTGTATTTTTTACTTGGATTTATCAAAATCTATTATATTTAATCGTTACCTGTACTTTTATTTTGATTAACTTATCGCTATAAACTGAAATACCTTAATATCGAAATATAGATTATATTTTAAAATTTAATAAATAATAATTAGTTAGAATGGTAGTATATAACCCAAATATTTTATTTACTATCATTTTACTTTATAAAAAAGATCTATATATTCTCAACTCATATTGTTTACTAAACATTACGATTTTTATATTAAAAATGTTAGAAACGTAATCATATTCGATTATTAGATATAGTTAATTTCTTGATTTCCATGTTTATGCATCTACAATAAATCATCAAGTATAATGTTGAAAAAGTATTTAGTCTTACGAATAATGCTTTAGAATAGTTTTGGTATATTAGCTCTTTAATATCAACGTAGATAATTTAATAACCAAGATCTTAATATATATATTAAATAAATCAAGTTGTGAATGTTAATATTATATATCGTATTAATATATGAACATTATAGTGTTATTTATCCATTTAAGTTTACAATAAAAAATTTTAATTTTATTCTAAATATTTTACTATTATTTAATTTGAATTGAATCACATTATAATAACGGCAATAAAGTATATATTTTTACTACTATATATATAATCATTAATAAATATATAACAAATAAATATCAAATAAAGTAATGATTTATATTTAGTTTACAATATATTCACCAATTATAGGAGAATTATAAGGATAGCTAAAAACGAAAAAAATAGTTAATAATGTAGATATGGAATCTAAATTTATGTACTTTTGAATATTTTATAATAGTATAGTTCCGGCTCTTTTTTAGGTTATTAAAAATTTTTAGTTATTTAGAAATAACAATCACATAATTATAAATTGTATAATACCATAATGTAAAATACCTTGAATATTAATGTTGTGACCCCTATTGTATAAAACGAATTGGGGTTGCTTTGAAATATGTTACTGATTTTCACTTAGTCGTTCTGGGTTGGCCGATTGCACTCCTGGTTGGTAATAATCGGCATTTAGGCTGGTGGGGTTTGTTATGTTACTCATTGTAGTTTCTGCATTGGAGTTATTAGTTTCTGTGTTTAGGTTAATGTGTATTTATCAGGTCCGCATTTGTGAGGTTACTATGCGACCTGTGTTAGTCTGTTTGTTTCTATATCCTCATTTGGGTGTTTGTTTTGGTTGATTTTTCCCTCGTTGTTTACATCCATTCTGCTTATTTTTTCACTATCCATTTGCCCTGCATGAGTGTTTGCTATTATTTCTTCATCGAAGAATTTCTCGGGGTTGTTTTCTACGAGTGATTTTTCATTATTTTGTTTTTTGTTGTGGTTTTGTAGTGATTTTTGGTTATTTTGAATATTTTCTTGATGCAATAATAAATTTCGCATGATGTTGTCCAATGTCCTTGTTCAACACACCAGGTGCAATGTGGGTCGCAGTATTTCGACATAATTGCAACCTTGGTTCCTTCAAAATCTAGACAGCTTGGAAGCTTGACCTGTTTGTCTTTCCATGCTAAAGCATTTTGAGGTCATATGGATAGATCTCATTGCAATTGTGTTCCTTCAATCCGCCAACATCTATATTTTTTCCAGACGATTCCAAATCTTTTGCTGCTCTCCTAACGACATTATAGCTCTTTATTTCCTAGTAGTATGGGATTGTGATGAAGGTAAATTCTTATTGTACTCGACTGTACAGAAAAAGTTGACTTTTAGTTCATTTACCAGTATGTGTGTTTGCAAAAATTTTTGCCATCTGTATTCTGTGAAAGTTAAAGTAAACTATCCCCACTTTTGTGTTTAATACTTTATAATAAAACTTATCGATAAGTAGAACTGGTTGTAAAAAACTTTTGTCGAGTTCGTCAGACAATTAGTACACATAAATCATTATTTCAGCTCTGATCCGCTTTTGCAGAATTTCATCAAATTGATTTGTATTTGTTATCATTTACACAAATTAGTAGATAAATTAATAATTTCATTATCAATTTAGTATAAATAATATGTGCTGTTCTAGTTTGTAGCTGTGACTCTATGTCACATAAACCGAAATATTATATATCACTCCGCATCCTTAATAATCAATTAAAATAATTATTTAGATATTAAATATTCAAACATGTTAAATAAACCCAGTATCATCAAGCCTGTAACATTTAGGGAAAATTATTTATCCAACCAGTATAATGTGAGTTAACCTGCGCCAAGGACATTTCAAAAAGTACTAAGAGCCCGCCAGCCAATACCACATTCCAACCAATGGTCAACTACAACCAAATAATGGTGATAGATATCGACAAATTCAATGGAGACCCAAGAAAATTCTATGACTTCCTCTCAGCCATTGAAAATCGATTTTGGGCGAGACCCGATATGTTTGAAACAGATCACGTGAAAATATGGTTTATCAGCTCCCACCTATCAGGAACAGCTTCCAAGTGGTTTGACATCCTCAGAGCCAAAGGATCAATAGAAACCAAGGAATACAAAGAATTTCTTGCGTTGTTCAAAAAATGCTTCTCAGACCCCGGCAGGACAACAAGAGCCTTTTATCAGCTAAACTAGTGCCGCCAAGGAAGACGTTCAGCCTTTGAATACGCTGTAGAAATCCGCAGCCTGGTACAAATCTACGGTTTCGACGAGTTCGCGGCAATCAACGCCTTTCGGATTGGTCTCTCACCCCGCCTCAACCATCACCTCCTCGATTATGAGTCACCAGGGACTTTAGAAGAAATCATAACCCATGTAGTAAAAACGGAAAACACATTATAATCGAACTTGAGTTACGCCGATTCCAGCCGGGAATACAGCAGCTCCCACCAATATCGCCAGTTCGAAACTCCAAATATGTTCCCATACCAGTACCAATCCCAATAATTTACACGGAGTACAAAGAGGTATTCAACGAATCCGCTGCATTCAATCTCCCACCACACCGCCCCTACGATTGTGACATCAAGCTCAAGGAAAACACATCCCCCGCTTGGGGTCCAATTTACCCGCTCTCAGAAACAGAACTGAAAGCGTTAAGAAGCTACCTCGACGAAAACCTCGCCAATGGGTTCATACGCCCATCATCATCACCAGCTGGAGCACCCATCATGTTCGTGAAGAAAAAATCTGGAGACCTCAGACTGTGTGTGACTACCGTAAACTAAACGATGCCACAGTCAAGAACAGACACCCCTTGCCCCGTATAGATGAAGCTTTCGACCGCCTCTGCACTGCCAAGTTTTTCACAAAACTTGATCTCAAAGGTGCTTACAATCTGATCCGTGTAAAGAAGGGAGATGAGTGGAAGACAGTATTCCGCTGTAGATATGGCCATTTTGAGTACCAGGTCATGCCATTTGGACACACAAATGCACCAGCCACCTTCCAGCACTTCATTAACGACGTCCTTAGAGACGTGCTAGACCACTACGCCATAGCTTATCTCGACGACATCCTAATTTTCTCTGACGACTTCGAAACCCACGAGGTTCACGTCAGCATAGTCCTAAGCAAACTCATGGAAAACCACCTGTACTGTAAACTGGAAAAATGTCAATTCCATGTCCAAGAAGTGGACTTCCTAGGACATGTAGTCTCATCCAAGGGTATCTCCACTGACCCTGAAAAGGTGAAATGCGTAAAGGAATGGAAACCCCCAACTAGTATCAAGGAAATACAGTCCTTCTTAGGGTTTGCCAATTACTACCGCAAGTTCATCCCCAATTTCTCCAGAATAGCTATCCCGATCACCAACCTGCTGAAAAAAGACACTGTGTTTAAGTGGAATCCAGAAGCAGAGAAAGCCTTCCGGGAACTGAAATCCAAGCTGACCTCCACTTCTGTTCTCATGTACCCCAACCCATATAAACAGTTCATCGTAGAAACAGACGCCTCTGACTACGCACTGGGAGCAGTCCTATCTCAGGTAGACGACGAAGGGAACAACAGACCTTGCGCATTCCTCTCGTACAAATTTGACAAGGCACAGGCCAATTACAACATCTACGACAAGGAGATGTTGGCCATAGTCTATGCTCTTAAGGAATGGCGTCACTACTTGGAGGGAGCAAAAATCCCATTCTTAATCCTTACCGACCACAAAAACCTAGAAATATTCAAACAGGCCAAATCATTAAACCAGAGACACGCCAGATGGGCACTCCACTTAAGCAGATACGACTTCATCATCACGTACAGACCCGGTTCACAAGGAACTAACCCCGACGCACTATCCAGGCTCCCAGGCCACAAGACCGAAGTCACACATGGAGGAAATATCATACCCTTGAAACACTTCATAGACTCTATTAGTATACTATCTAGTGACATCAGAACAAAGATCATCCAGAATTCAGGAACCAATTACAGAAGCTATTAGACAGAGCATCCCGCTACAGTCTCAAACACAGCAAAGAACTAGCCCGTATCCAAGACAACATGGTATGTATAGGTAACAGAGCTGTAATTCCAGACGCATTACGCTTAGACATCGTCCGATCCCGCCAT